>JARYGA010017469.1:0-40956 GCA_030545235.1 Helianthus tuberosus
AAAACAAAAGTATATATAAAAGGGCCCGAGTTAACGGAACTTAAAAATAAAACGGATTATGAACAAGATAAAGTAACTGGAATAAATGACCTAGTTAGTCATAAGTCTTATAGTAATAAGAAAAATTTGTTAAAACACACTATATGCAACTTGGTAAAGTGTAGGACCAAAGGTGACAAACTTGAAACAAGTTTGTATCAAATAAAACATTCAACACCAAAACACACACTCTAAGTGTGTGTTCTGGTCGTAAATCCCAGGGGAGCCAGGGAACTCCATGCCCAAACCCTAACTAGCAAAAATCAAGCAATTGAGAAGCCAAATCGACTCCAAATCGAAATCTAAGCTTAGATTAGTGATCACCTCAGTGAAAGGATCATAAGGTATGTCAAAATTCCCACTTTGTTCCATCTCAAATCTGGATGAACACATAAGAATTCGAAATTTATGGTTGCATGTTTGTTATTTATTAAAAATAGGAATGATATAATGTCTAGGAGTAAAACCCTAGTCAATCACATGTTGAAGTCATGCTTATTTCTTGTGAATTCACAATCACCATTGAAGGTGATAAGCGGGTGTTGTAGGAACATGTTAAACACTAGAATTTTAATTGTTGTTCTAGTGTAATTTGAGTTCTAGGAAGTAATTCAGATTTTGTTAATGTGAAAATTGATGTAAACATGCTTAGTTGATGTTAACCATGGCTAAATGACAATTGTATTGAGCTTGATAATAAATTGTGAGAAATTATGCCCGCGAGGTGTTTGTTAAAAATGCCCTAAGTGAATGTTTTATATGTTGAAATTTCGACTGAAACGCGTAATTGCCTTGTTTGACTAATTACGTGAGATAAGGGTTAAAACGGGTTCTAATCATAATGTTGATTTAACTTAATTATGCCTATTGTATGATTTAAGATAGTTTGACCTATAAAAGTCAAACTAACCAATGATAAAGTCGAATAGTGGTTTCGACAAAGAAAATACGTAAGGTGGAATAGTCGTGAATTGAAATGACTAATCTAACCACCTTGTGAATGATGATAGTTTGTCGCCTAACGAGCTAGGTGGAGGCTTGGGAAAGAAGCGGTTCAAACGGATCAAGCACGAGAAGAAAGCGTATTCGGATGCGAGGTAAGTAGAGTTTACGCCCCTTTACATTATTTGCAAAAGTTACTTAATTTCAAGTATTGATATGAATGCTACTAAGTGGTTGGTATATGATATTCCGATACGATTCAATGAGAGTCGGAATGAGGGAAAATGGTAAGAAATCACGAATTATAGTAAAAGGGGTAAAATGGTAAATTAGTCATGTAATGACGAATAAATAAAAACGGTTTTAAGTAAAACGAGTTCAAAGGAAAACCGGGATAGGTTTAAAGGGGTGAAATGGTAATTAAATACCATCTCATACAGACAAATGGTCAATTAGACTAAATGGGTCAAATGGTGTGGTTAACAGCCATTTGACAATCGCTTGTTGAGTTTTGTAATCACAGGAAATAACATAAGCTTGCGTTGCTTTAACTAGAAAGATTTAAAGCAAAAGTTATGTAAAACGGGTCAGTACTTTGACCCGGGCCAGGTACGCATAAATAAGCTTTTAGTTAAACATACAATTTTTGGTCAAATATTTAGCAAAAGTCCCTCGTCGTAAAGTGAGGGACTAAAGTTAACCAAAACACCCTTGAAGGGTATATTGGGTAAACCCACCCATAGGGGTTGTTTAGGAACTTGTATTCAAATTAGGGAATCATTAAATATGAATAAAAGTCATAGGAATACACATTCGTGGGTCAAATGCAAAAAAAATGGTCCATTTGCGTAAAATGACCAACCGATGGGTAAAATTGGGAAAAAGGTGTTCATTATGTTAAATCCACCACAAAATAGTTGTGGTGGAATATTTGTAGTTAATTAGACATGGAATTTTTGTAGTTTCAAAAGAAAAGCACAAGTTCTAGACTAAAATGCGTAAATACCCTTAACGGGTCAAAATAAGCATACGAGCGAAAACGGGTTTACATTGTGTAAGAAACCTGTGACTAGAACCTATTATGGTAGATAACATTAGTTTGAAGAGGTGAGTGTGAAATAAGGATCAAACAAATATGTTTGCTTGATAAAATGCACGGGTTAAAATTCGGCAAAAAGGTAATGAGTCGAGGGCTTAGAAGTCTAAAACATTTCTTATGTTGGATGTAGGATTTTAACTCCATAAGATGGAGAATTAAATTACGGACACGTAGGAAAAAGAATCGCGTAAAACGGACCAATAACGAAGAAGTTATGGCCGTTTCCGTAAAAACCGGTATTGCTGAAAAATGCAGGACCCAGCTCCAAACCTGCTGGAAACTGTCTCCCCCGCGTGCGCGAGGGGAGCAACGTGGCGCCGTCGCGTGGCACGACGGAGCCCTGTTTTGCCGAAATTTTTTTATTTTAATCAGTTTCACTTCCCGGACTCGTTTAAAAACGTTCTAAGTTACGTATGACTAATCCAACTCATGTTTTATGAGTTTCAGGTATAATTTTAGCACCGGCGGACGATCAAGCACAACGAAGAACCGAACACGATCAAGAAATAAGCTTCCGCACTATGTATCGTTGTTATGTTAAATGACGAACTTAATTACGTTATGTTCTAAACTTTTAAATTGTAAAAGGTTTTAATAAACCCGTATTTCCGATATATATGTAATCTTAATTAGATGATTGTTTTTCGTAAAAGATACGTTAAACCTTGATTTATAAGAACGGGTGTTACATACACGCACTCCTACACCTTTCTATCTTTTAAATCTTAACTTTTAACCGTGAAATCACTAGATTTCGGGTGTTCTAGGATGATATCATCATGTGTTCTTCAAGAACTTCATGTTTTGGCCTCAATCCACCAAGAACAACTTAGATCTAACCGATTCCCACAAAGATCTTGTAAAGATATCGACACAAGGGTGATGAAAGAGGATTGAAAATGGTTTTTAACTTTCTTCCAACTCTTTTGCACTCAAGGTACTCAAAACCGATAGGATCCGACCCTGATCTAGTCTTCTACTCTATCGTAGTGTTGTACTAGCTCAAGATCCGAATTCTACCCACGAGACTACCGATTTCGGGTTAGTCAAGAATAACCGTCTCGAGCCGGTAACCGGCCGGATTAGGGTGATTCCTGGTCGGGTTGGTCATCTGGGTCAAACCAGGGGTTCTGTTGGCTAACACGTTGTCAAAGTGTCTCGACATAATGACGTACTCATGCAAAAAGGCAAGGTCATTGCCTATGCTTCCCGACAATTAAAGGTGCATGAAAAGAATCACACATGGGGGTCTTTTTTTTTGTGCTGAAAAGAAACAGAAAATTATTTTAAAATAGGTTGAAAATTTTATAAAAATCCAAAAATGGGCCCGAAATTTTATAAAAATCAACACAATTAAAAAAAATCGAATCGGCTAGTGTAAAAATGATTTTTAGGAGCCGAAAACTCAAAGAATAAATAAATAATAAATCTGGAATAAATAAAATAAATGGAACAAAAATTTACAAGTGTACAAAAATGACTTGGAAAACGAATAAATGAAATAAAAGCAAGAAATATTAACAAATAAATAAACAAGAAAGTATACACAAATATTAACAGGTATATACACCGATAACACAATGACTCGGGTCGGGTCGTTCCTAAAACTCGCCATCTCCCCGGCAACGACGCCAAAAACTTGACGTGTGCGCGACTACACATAATTTTATCATGAATAAACACATGATTCGGTTTTAAATTTATAAAAGTGATTATTACTTTAACATCAAAACACACACGAAAGAGGCAAGTGTACCTAGGGTTTTAAACGAGCCGAGTCGAGCCGAGCTAGACCTAGCTCAAGCTCGGCTCGAACTCGATTCGAGCTGGATCGGCTCGAGCTCGAATTTCAAATCGAGCTGAGATTTGAGGCTCGAGCTCGACTCGATTAGAATTCGAGCTAGCTCGGCTCGGCTCGATCTAGCTCGAACTAACAAAGAACCGCAAAATTTACTACTTAAAAAGCCCTTAAAATGAATTTCTTCATAGACTAAGGGTCATAATTGCCATTTAATTTAACCATATGGCTAAATATGCAAGTATAAATAGTTAATTCACTTTGTATATTGTCTTTACCTTATTTTATAGGGGAGAAACTCCCTTAGTTTTTGCTTTCTAAGCGATGTGGGACAAAAAAATAAGGATGTAAACCTTATCGAGCCAGCTCACGAGCTCACGAGCCGAGCCAGGCCAAGCTCGAGCTCGGCTCGTTTACAAACCGAGCCGAGCCGAGCCGAGCTGGCTCGTTTACTACCAAGCCAATTTCGAGCCGAGCTTTCTTCGAGCTTTTTTCGAGCGAGTTTCAAGCGAGCTGCGAGCCATGAGTTTTTTGAACACCCCTAAGTGTACCCCGTCATATATGTAGTAAAGTATCGGTAAGAACCAAGTATCGATCCAAGGAAATGGGCGGAGGAATAATACTAGACCTTTGTCACTGAACTACCGGTAAAAACATAAGTTGTTTGATTTTTAATAAACTAAAGTAAGCATAAACAAATACTTATAAACGTAGTAGAAAATAGATAAATAGCCTTGCTTAATACACAACCAAAGTATATCAACTAAGTCGGTTTTGGCACTAGAAGCATTCGGTCAATTCTCCAATTTTGAGACAATTAGTATCCTTTTCGGGAATCCTAACATGACAATCATTCGGAAAGTTAAAACGATAAACATACTTTAACCACCTACAATTGTTCTTTAACGTGCAATCGATAAATGTCTATGAAAATCTCTTAAAAATAAGTTAGTCATCCGTTAGGAGTTTTCTAACCTCACTTAAACAAGGAAAGCGACACCGATAAACACAATGCAACCACCGAGACAAGCATAAACTAGATTAAATCACAACCGAGTTCATTTTACAAATCTTGCACATAAATTCACCAAGATAGCAATTTTGGCCTAAACTACTAACTAAGCTAACAAATCATGGCAAGAATTTATAACGACACCATTTAACCCGTTAAGGTCCTTACGTGACGGCAAGCTTTCTTGATTAACAATAATTACATTTTATTAAACCACTAACCATTTCTAGTATCATGGTGCACACATTTTAACCAAGCTAAACTAGTTAACCAAGTTTAAAGTTTAATAATACAAGATTAATTAAGTTTCATTTTTCAACTATCTTAACTAACCAAATACCAATCATCCAACACAATTACTTATAATCAAGAAATCAATATCAATAACAAGGTTGCAAACTAATCATCAAAGATTAACATAGAAAATACTTCCAAATGTCATTACAAACAAAGATTAACATACTAATGATTATAATCAAGCAAGAGATTGTTGTGTTTTTGACCAAAGGCTACAATAATACATAAACATTAATCTAAATGCTTGAAAGATTAACAAAATTATGGAAAGATTAGAAAACCAAACCATAAACAAGCATAAGATTAAGAATCTGGAAGATAACGAAGCTAATCGGCACAATGTGGCTTGAATCCGGGTGAAAGCAGAAGCCTCCGGAGCCAGAAAATCGCCATAATCGCTTCCAAAATGTCCAGAGTTACGAGCAGAATGTTTCTGCAAGTTTTTATATAATTTCGATCTCGCACGGTCGTGCACTTTATGGCACGACCGTTCACTTTTTTCATTATTGAAGTTACTGTGCACCATACCGCATGACGTCATCAGATCTTGACCAGATTCGATCTCGCACGGGCGTGCCATGGGGTGCACGGGGGTGCATCACCGAGATGGGCCTTGTTGTCGCATCCGCACGGGGGTGCCACCAGTCGCACGGGGGTGCATCACCGAGATGGGCCTTGTTGTCACATCCGCACGGGGGTGCCACCAGTCACACGAGGGTGCATCACCGAGATGGGCCTTGTTGTCGCATCCGCATGGGGGTGCCACCAGTCGCACGGAGGTGCAACTTGCCCAGGTCAGAATTTTCCACAAAATGTTCGCAGTTCATTCGTTTCTCCCGGGAAATCCTCGTTTTCACTATCATCTTGTCTGGTTTGCTGTTTTAGGCCTGTAAACAAAAGTATACCTGATTAAGTATCTGAATAACGGTTTTACGGCCGAAAACGCATAAAATGGGGATAAAATAGGGGACTAAAATATGTATAAATTGGTGAATATCAGTGCTGTTGTGTTTGCACTAAAACTGTGGAGGCATTATTTATATGGTAACAAGTGTGTGATCTATTCTGATAACAGGAGCCTTCAACATCTGTTTAATCTGAAGGATCTGAACATGAGACAGCGTCGATGGATGGAGACACTGAATGATTATGACTGTGAAATCCGATACCATCCAGGCAAGGCAAATGTTGTCGCCGATGCTTTGAGCAGGAAGGAAAGGGTTAAGCCCATTAGAATCAATGCCAAGAGCATTGAATTGAAGAACAGTTTAAATGAAAGGTTGTTAGCTGCACAAAAGGAAGCTGTGCTGGAAGCTAACTATCCAAATGAAAAGTTGGGAGTCACTGCTGAACAGTTATCATATGGCAAGGATGGGATCGTAAGATTGAATGGACGGATGTGGGTTCCAATCTATGGAGGACTTCGGGACGTTATCCTTCAAGAAGCCCATAGTTCCAAGTATGCCCTTTTGATATTAAAACAAGATTTTTGAAAATGTGAGAGGACAAAAACCTTTATTACTGATATTTACGTATGTCCTAAAAGTTTGACATCAGTTTATGGTCTAAAATGAGAGTTATGCTCAATATCGTATGTAACACCCCGTGTTTTCACAAGTCAAAGTCAAAGTCAAGGTCAAAGTCAACGACCGATTGTACGAATTTGACTTATAGTAATCTCCTTATTTTAATTGTATCATGTGGAGTAAGTGTTGTTAATTGCTAAAATCGATGTGTGTTAATCGCTATCTAATCGACTTACGACTGTGAATTATAGGAAGTAACAATGCGATAAAGTTAACTAATCGATAATCAAGCTATGCTACTCGACATCGAATCGTGATACGAACCGCAACTCGACTTAATTTGGTTATTATACGTGTGTGCGTGCCTTATGTGTTACTTGTGCGTGTTATATATATATGTTGTGGAAATCAATCGAACTCAATCGAAACTCGAATCCGAATCGAAAATCGAACTATGATAATTAGTAGTTGGGACTGAAAGTAATTTGACTAGGAAACCCTATCGTGACGAGCCGCACGCAATCGAAATCGAAACATCAAAAATCGTCGCGTCAAATAATCGAACCAAGTGCCATCCGGCCGGATAGCCATCCGACCGGATAGCCACCACGCCACAGGTCAGGCGTCATCCGGGCGGCACGCCATCCGATCGGATAACCCTTTCCTCTTTTGGAATCCTATAAATACCCCTTTCATTGTCATTCTTTCCACTTTTGAAAACCCTCTGTCCGAACCACTCGTGCTCCCCACCTTTTCTTCGATTTCTCTCGATCAAGGTAAGATCTCGTACTTTCTTGATCTACACTGTAACACCCCGAAATCGGGGTTGGTAATTAAACCATGTTAATAATAATGAACGGGTAAAATACCGTAGGTGGTCAGGTAAACCCGGTGAATATTAGGATTTAAATAAATAAATCTAATATTTATTTAAAAGGATGAAAAATACTTTGAGAAAACAAAAGTATATAAAAGGGCCCGAGTTAACGGGACTTAAAAATAAAATGGATTATGAACAAGATAAAGTAACTGGGAATAAATGACCTAGTTAGTCATAAGTCTTATAGTAATAAGAAAATTTGTTAAAACACACTATATGCAACTTGGTAAAGTGTAGGGACCAAAGGTGACAAACTTGAAACAAGTTTGTATTAAATAAAACATTCAACACCAAAACACACATTCTAAGTATGTGTTCTGGTCGTAAATCGCAGGGGAGCCAGAGAACTCCATGCCCAAACCCTAACTAGCAAAAATCAAGCAATTGAGAAGCCAAATCGAAATCTAAGCTTAGATTAGTGATCACCTCAGTGAAAGGATCATAAGGTATGTCGAAATTCCCACTTTGGTTCCATCTCAAATCTGGATGAACACATAAGAATTCGAAATTTATGGTTGCATGTTTGTTATTTAATAAAAATAGGAATGATATAATGTCTAGGAGTAAAACCCTAGTCAATCACATGTTGAAGTCATGCTTATTTCTTGTGAATTCACAATCACCATTGAAGGTGATAAGCGGGTGTTGTAGGAACATGTTAAACACTAGAATTTTAATTGTTGTTCTAGTGTAATTTGAGTTCTAGGAAGTAAATTCAGATTTTGTTAATGTGAAAATTGATGTAAACATGCTTAGTTGATGTTAACCATGGCTAAATGACAAGTATTGAGCTTGATAATAAATTGTGAGAAATTATGCCCGCAAGGTGTTTGTTAAAATGCCTAAGTGAATGTTTATATGTTGAAATTTGGAATGAAACGCGTAATTGCCTTGTTTGACTAATTACGTGAAATAAGGGTTAAAACGGGTTCTAATCATAATGTTGATTTAACTTAATTATGCCTATTGTATGATTTAAGATAGTTGACCTATAAAAGTCAAACTAACCAATGATAAAGTCGAATAGTGGTTTCGACATAGAAAATACGTAAGGTGGAATAGTCGTGAATTGAAATGACTAATCTAACCACCTTGTGAATGATGATAGTTTGTCGCCTAACAAGCTAGGTGGAGGCTTGGGAAAGAAGCGGTCAAACGGATCAAGCACGAGAAGAAAGCGTATTCGGATGCGAGGTAAGTAGAGTTTACGCCCCTTTACATTATTTGCAAAGTTACTTAATTTCAAGTATTGATATGAATGCTACTAAGTGGTTGGTATATGATATTCCGATACGATTCAATGAGTCAGAATGAGGGATAATGGTAAGAAATCACGAATTATAGTAAAAGGGGTAAAATGGTAAATTGGTCATGTAATGACGAATAAATAAAAACGGTTTTAAGTAAAACAAGTTCAAAGGAAAACCGGGATAGGTTTAAAGGGGTGAAATGGTAATTAAATACCATCTCATACGGACAAATGGTCAATTAGACTAAATGGGTCAAATGGTGTGGTTAACACCATTTGACAATAACATTTGACAATCGCTTGTTGAGTTTTGTAATCACAGGAAATAACATAATCTTGCGTTGCTTTAACTAGAAAGATTTAAAGCAAAAGTTATGTAAACGGGTCAGTACTTTGACCCGGGCCAGGTACGCATAAATAAGCTTTTAGTTAAACATACAATTTTTGGTCAAATATTTAGCAAAAGTCCCTCGTCGTAAAGTGAGGGACTAAAGTTAACCAAAACACCCTTGAAGGGTATATTGGGTAAACCACCCATAGGGGTTGTTTAGGAACTTGTATTCAAATTAGGGAATCATTAAATATGAATAAAAGTCATAGGAATACACATTCGTGGGTCAAATGCTCAAAAATGGTCATTTGCGTAAAATGACCAACCGATGGGTAAAATTGGGAAAAAGGTGTTCATTATGTTAAATCCACCACAAAATAGTTGTGGTGGAATATTTGTAGTTAATTAGACATGGAATTTTTGTAGTTTCAAAAGAAAAGCACAAGTTCTAGACTAAAATGCGTAAATACCCTTAACGGGTCAAAATAAGCATACGAGCGAAAACGGGTTTAAATTGTGTAAGAAACCTGTGACTAGAACCTATTATGGTAGATAACATTAGTTTGAAGAGGTGCGTGTGAAATAAGGATCAAACAAATATGTTTGCTTGATAAAATGCACGGGTTAAAATTTGGCAAAAATGTAAGAGTCGAGGGCTTAGAAGTCTCAAAAATTTCTTATGTTGGATGTAGGATTTTAACTCCATAAGATGGAGAATTAAATTACGGACGCGTAGGAAAAAGAATCGCGTAAAACGGACCAATAACGAAGAAGTTATGTCCGTTTCCGTAAAAACCGGTATTGCTGAAAAATGCAGGACCCAGCTCCAAACCTGCTGGAAACTGGTCTCCCCCGCGTGGCGTGAGGGAGCAACGTGGCGCCGTCGCGTGGCGCGACGGAGCCCTGTTTTGCCAATTTTTTTTATTTTAATCAGTTTCACTTCCCGAACTCGTTTAAATACGTTCTAAGTTACGTATGACTAATCCAACTCATGTTTTATGAGTTTCAGGTATAATTTTAGCACCGGCGGACGATCAAGCACAACGAAGAACCGAACACGATCAAGAAATAAGCTTCCGCACTATGTATCGTTGTTATGTTAAATGACGAACTTAATTACGTTATGTTCTAAACTTTTAAATTGTAAAAGGTTTTAATAAACCCGTATTTCCGATATATATGTAATCTTAATTACATGATTGTTTTTCGTAAAAGATACGTTAAACCTTGATTTATAAGAACGGGTGTTACAAGTTGGTAATCAGGGCTCATGGTTAAAAAGTAAAGTGTGTTCGGTTCGAGGCTTGATCGCAAATCCGGTAAGTACGCGTATTTTAATGGTTTAGCATGTTAAAGTGTTGTAAACAACACATAGGGTTATCGTGTAATATACGATACCTCAATTAAATAATAGATACAGTTAACAAAATTACGTGCGTTAACACGTATAGTAGAAAAGCCTTGTATTATGATACGGGCATTTAGTAAAGTTGACATTACTAACTTTTATGAATGTTCTAATTGGAGGAAACTCGCATTTGAAGATGACGAGGGTTGAACAAATTACGGATATGATAGAGGAACGGTCCGAAGTATGACAAGAGGAGCATGCTCACCAAGGACTAAATCGCGTAACGACCGCGAACAAGGTTAATGGCAAGGAACGCCCGTTGGGGCAAACATTACTAGGTGCACGCTTTTAAATGTAAACGCACAAATAGCAATATGCAGCAAACATGTGGAGAATGATTGTTGCAAATGTAAATTAGAAACTTGGAAAACTGAATAGAAAACGTATTCGGGATATTGTTTCCAAGAGAAACAAATAGAGGCATTACTTACATAGGGCGTGATGTGAAAACTATAAAAAGGTCATGCGTGTCATGTGTTAATCGCTTACTCTGGCCAAGTAAGTAGTGGCATATGATACCATGAACTTCTTATAGCGAACACATTTACATCCGATGTAGTAAGGGCGGGGTGAATGGGACGAATCAAAAACGTACCCAAATGAATCAAACAAGTAAGATGTTTGATAGTACACGTAAACGCAAGTCGGATGACGGGAGCGTATTACGTTAGAATAACGAGCTCGAGAGAAGGGACAAAGATTAAAGTAAATAAAAATACAGACCGACTAATAGGAATGCTAAAGTATAAGGATAAAAGTTTGACTGTCACAAGTGATGAAATTCACACGGACAAGTCAAACGAATTAAATAAAGAATAAAAGATTAAACTGAATAAAAGCAATGGATTTCGCTAAGACGACTAAATAAAATTAAAACAAAGTTTTAATAGATACCGGTACGGTTGCTTTGGAAGCGACTTCGGAAAAATACCCGATAGATGGGTATGATTTTGAAAGTATGCGTAAACCAAGAAACGGGAACGCGAATTAGAAAGTCAAAAGACTCGGATTATGAGTCATGACTAAAAGACGATGAGAATTTGCAAATAGAAATTTTGATAACTGCGTTCAACTATTTTAAAGTTGAACGGGTCGAATAAAGAATCAAGTTTGACGTTCACAAGTGATGAAATTTCAAACGAACAAGTCGAACGAGTTAAATAAAGAATAACGCTTGCTGATGTAAGTAAGCGTGAATCAAATAGATGAAAGTGCGAAATATTAATAAACCTATGCAAGGGGTTATTGGCGCTAAAAACTCTAAGATAAAAGAACCCGGGTAATGAGTTGCAAAGAAATATAAGTATGAACCGAGAAATGATAGGAGTATAACAAACTGACATGTAAATGATGTAAGGAGTCATAAATTCGGAAGATTAGTCCAGAAGTAAATGAATGAAGGCTTGGACTACGGTCAAGGTCAACTGAAATTCGAAAGTAAAAAAATAAATAAACAATTTCAGGAATAACAAGGGGTGCCTTGACACCAAAATATGTACATATATGTACATCGGATAAAGACATGAATAAAAGATCATCTACGGGATCAGAAATAAAAAGAAACGAACTGTCAGGGACTCACCTTAAAAAGGGTGAAAATCTAAATAAATAGCCTATGAGGCTAAGTGAAACAACATTTTAACAAATATGAATATTAGGAGATGAACTCGGATTGGTTAAAATTAAAGGATATAGGTTTAAACATTGAATGGTTTAAAACGATACATTCGAAGGAAAGATTTTCAACAATGGAAGTCGACATAAACTTAAACAAGATGTGAGGTGATTACGGTCACTAAAAGTGACATAGAATGTAACCACATTGTAACGTGAATTACGAGATATGAAATCAGAAACACGCAAAAGGCCGAGATGGCAATATGATATGCCGAGTGACGGGGTATAAAGTGACGGCGATAAATCAGTCTAGCCAGTAAAAATCATTCAAAGTCAAAATAGTGATATGACTCATGCATTGCGCTTATCAATATAAAAAAAATTAGCTAGAAGTAAACCTGTGGAATGATAAATACGACCGAGTAATCAGATGACAACTCGGTTAAATAAGTGACCAGAATAAGAAATACAATCTGAGAGTAATGGCCTACGAGGCCTTACACGTGAAAGGCGTATATGCCTTAAAATAAAAAAAAACACATTACCATACTTTTGGTAAGATTATTATATGAGAGCAATGCTCAAATAATCACCGAAACTAAGGTTCAGGTGATTTTAAACTAAGAAAGTACATGAGAAAGGTTTCGGGGACGAAACCTCTTTAAGGGGGGTAGACTTGTAACACTCCGAAATCGGGGTTGGTAATTAAACCATGTTAATAATAATGAACGGGTAAAATACCGTAGGTGGTCAGGTAAACCCGGTGAATATTAGGATTTAAATAAATAAATCTAATATTTATTTAAAAGGATGAAAAATACTTTGAGAAAACAAAAGTATATAAAAGGGCCCGAGTTAACGGAACTTAAAAATAAAACGGATTATGAACAAGATAAAGTAACTGGGAATAAATGACCTAGTTAGTCATAAGTCTTATAGTAATAAGAAAATTTGTTAAAACACACTATATGCAACTTGGTAAAGTGTAGGGACCAAAGGTGACAAACTTGAAACAAGTTTGTATCAAATAAAACATTCAACACCAAAACACACACTCTAAGTGTGTGTTCTGGTCGTAAATCCCAGGGGAGCCAGGGAACTCCATGCCCAAACCCTAACTAGCAAAAATCAAGCAATTGAGAAGCCAAATCGACTCCAAATCGAAATCTAAGCTTAGATTAGTGATCACCTCAGTGAAAGGATCATAAGGTATGTCAAAATTCCCACTTTGGTTCCATCTCAAATCTGGATGAACACATAAGAATTCGAAATTTATGGTTGCATGTTTGTTATTTAATAAAAATAGGAATGATATAATGTCTAGGAGTAAAACCCTAGTCAATCACATGTTGAAGTCATGCTTATTTCTTGTGAATTCACAATCACCATTGAAGGTGATAAGCGGGTGTTGTAGGAACATGTTAAACACTAGAATTTTAATTGTTGTTCTAGTGTAATTTGAGTTCTAGGAAGTAAATTCAGATTTTGTTAATGTGAAAATTGATGTAAACATGCTTAGTTGATGTTAACCATGGCTAAATGACAAGTATTGAGCTTGATAATAAATTGTGAGAAATTATGCCCGCGAGGTGTTTGTTAAAATGCCTAAGTGAATGTTTATATGTTGAAATTTCGACTGAAACGCGTAATTGCCTTGTTTGACTAATTACGTGAGATAAGGGTTAAAACGGGTTCTAATCATAATGTTGATTTAACTTAATTATGCCTATTGTATGATTTAAGATAGTTGACCTATAAAAGTCAAACTAACCAATGATAAAGTCGAATAGTGGTTTCGACAAAGAAAATACGTAAGGTGGAATAGTCGTGAATTGAAATGACTAATCTAACCACCTTGTGAATGATGATAGTTTGTCGCCTAACGAGCTAGGTGGAGGCTTGGGAAAGAAGCGGTCAAACGGATCAAGCACGAGAAGAAAGCGTATTCGGATGCGAGGTAAGTAGAGTTTACGCCCCTTTACATTATTTGCAAAGTTACTTAATTTCAAGTATTGATATGAATGCTACTAAGTGGTTGGTATATGATATTCCGATACGATTCAATGAGAGTCGGAATGAGGGAAAATGGTAAGAAATCACGAATTATAGTAAAAGGGGTAAAATGGTAAATTAGTCATGTAATGACGAATAAATAAAAACGGTTTTAAGTAAAACGAGTTCAAAGGAAAACCGGGATAGGTTTAAAGGGGTGAAATGGTAATTAAATACCATCCCATACAGACAAATGGTCAATTAGACTAAATGGGTCAAATGGTGTGGTTAACACCATTTGACAATCGCTTGTTGAGTTTTGTAATCACAGGAAATAACATAAGCTTGCGTTGCTTTAACTAGAAAGATTTAAAGCAAAAGTTATGTAAACGGGTCAGTACTTTGACCCGGGCCAGGTACGCATAAATAAGCTTTTAGTTAAACATACAATTTTTGGTCAAATATTTAGCAAAAGTCCCTCGTCGTAAAGTGAGGGACTAAAGTTAACCAAAACACCCTTGAAGGGTATATTGGGTAAACCACCCATAGGGGTTGTTTAGGAACTTGTATTCAAATTAGGGAATCATTAAATATGAATAAAAGTCATAGGAATACACATTCGTGGGTCAAATGCTAAAAAATGGTCATTTGCGTAAAATGACCAACCGATGGGTAAAATTGGGAAAAAGGTGTTCATTATGTTAAATCCACCACAAAATAGTTGTGGTGGAATATTTGTAGTTAATTAGACATGGAATTTTTGTAGTTTCAAAAGAAAAGCACAAGTTCTAGACTAAAATGCATAAATACCCTTAACGGGTCAAAATAAGCATACGAGCGAAAACGGGTTTACATTGTGTAAGAAACCTGTGACTAGAACCTATTATGGTAGATAACATTAGTTTGAAGAGGTGAGTGTGAAATAAGGATCAAACAAATATGTTTGCTTGATAAAATGCACGGGTTAAAATTCGGCAAAAAGGTAATGAGTCGAGGGCTTAGAAGTCTAAAACATTTCTTATGTTGGATGTAGGATTTTAACTCCATAAGATGGAGAATTAAATTACGGACACGTAGGAAAAAGAATCGCGTAAAACGGACCAATAACGAAGAAGTTATGGCCGTTTCCGTAAAAACCGGTATTGCTGAAAAATGCAGGACCCAGCTCCAAACCTGCTGGAAACTGGTCTCCCCCGCGTGGCGCGAGGGAGCAACGTGGCGCCGTCGCGTGGCACGACGGAGCCCTGTTTTGCCGAAATTTTTTTATTTTAATCAGTTTCACTTCCCGGACTCGTTTAAAAACGTTCTAAGTTACGTATGACTAATCCAACTCATGTTTTATGAGTTTCAGGTATAATTTTAGCACCGGCGGACGATCAAGCACAACGAAGAACCGAACACGATCAAGAAATAAGCTTCCGCACTATGTATCGTTGTTATGTTAAATGACGAACTTAATTACGTTATGTTCTAAACTTTTAAATTGTAAAAGGTTTTAATAAACCCGTATTTCCGATATATATGTAATCTTAATTAGATGATTGTTTTTTGTAAAAGATACGTTAAACCTTGATTTATAAGAACGGGTGTTACATACACGCACTCCTACACCTTTCTATCTTTTAAATCTTAACTTTTAACCGTGAAATCACTAGATTTCGGGTGTTCTAGGATGATATCATCATGTGTTCTTCAAGAACTTCATGTTTTGGCCTCAATCCACCAAGAACAACTTAGATCTAACCGATTCCCACAAAGATCTTGTAAAGATATCGACACAAGGGTGATGAAAGAGGATTGAAAATGGTTTTTAACTTTCTTCCAACTCTTTTGCACTCAAGGTACTCAAAATCGATAGGATCCGACCCTGATCTAGTCTTCTACTCTATCGTAGTGTTGTACTAGCTCAAGATCCGAATTCTACCCACGAGACTACCGATTTGGGGTTAGTCAAGAATAACCGTCTCGAGCCGGTAACCGGCCGGATTAGGGTGATTCCTGGTCGGGTTGGTCATCTGGGTCAAACCAGGGGTTCTGTTGGCTAACACGTTGTCAAAGTGTCTCGACATAATGACGTACTCATGCAAAAAGGCAAGGTCATTGCCTATGCTTCCCGACAATTAAAGGTGCATGAAAAGAATCACACATGGGGGTCTTTTTTTGTGCTGAAAAGAAACAGAAAATTATTTTAAAATAGGTTGAAAATTTTATAAAAATCCAAAAATGGGCCCGAAATTTTATAAAAATCAACACAATTAAAAAAAATCGAATCGGCTAGTGTAAAAATGATTTTTAGGAGCCGAAAACTCAAAGAATAAATAAATAATAAATCTGGAATAAATAAAATAAATGGAACAAAAATTTACAAGTGTACAAAAATGACTTGGAAAACGAATAAATGAAATAAAAGCAAGAAATATTAACAAATAAATAAACAAGAAAGTATACACAAATATTAACAGGTATATACACCGATAACACAATGACTCGGGTCGGGTCGTTCCTAAAACTCGCCATCTCCCCGGCAACGACGCCAAAAACTTGACGTGTGCGCGACTACACATAATTTTATCATGAATAAACACATGATTCGGTTTTAAATTTATAAAAGTGATTATTACTTTAACATCAAAACACACACGAAAGAGGCAAGTGTACCTAGGGTTTTAAACGAGCCGAGTCGAGCCGAGCTAGACCTAGCTCAAGCTCGGCTCGAACTCGATTCGAGCTGGATCGGCTCGAGCTCGAATTTCAAATCGAGCTGAGATTTGAGGCTCGAGCTCGACTCGATTAGAATTCGAGCTAGCTCGGCTCGGCTCGATCTAGCTCGAACTAACAAAGAACCGCAAAATTTACTACTTAAAAAGCCCTTAAAATGAATTTCTTCATAGACTAAGGGTCATAATTGCCATTTAATTTAACCATATGGCTAAATATGCAAGTATAAATAGTTAATTCACTTTGTATATTGTCTTTACCTTATTTTATAGGGGAGAAACTCCCTTAGTTTTTGCTTTCTAAGCGATGTGGGACAAAAAAATAAGGATGTAAACCTTATCGAGCCAGCTCACGAGCTCACGAGCCGAGCCAGGCCAAGCTCGAGCTCGGCTCGTTTACAAACCGAGCCGAGCCGAGCCGAGCTGGCTCGTTTACTACCAAGCCAATTTCGAGCCGAGCTTTCTTCGAGCTTTTTTCGAGCGAGTTTCAAGCGAGCTGCGAGCCACGAGTTTTTTGAACACCCCTAAGTGTACCCCGTCATATATGTAGTAAAGTATCGGTAAGAACCAAGTATCGATCCAAGGAAATGGGCGGAGGAATAATACTAGACCTTTGTCACTGAACTACCGGTAAAAACATAAGTTGTTTGATTTTTAATAAACTAAAGTAAGCATAAACAAATACTTATAAACGTAGTAGAAAATAGATAAATAGCCTTGCTTAATACACAACCAAAGTATGTCAACTAAGTCGGTTTTGGCACTAGAAGCATTCGGTCAATTCTCCAATTTTGAGACAATTAGTATCCTTTTCGGGAATCCTAACATGACAATCATTCGGAAAGTTAAAACGATAAACATACTTTAACCACCTACAATTGTTCTTTAACGTGCAATCGATAAATGTCTATGAAAATCTCTTAAAAATAAGTTAGTCATCCGTTAGGAGTTTTCTAACCTCACTTAAACAAGGAAAGCGACACCGATAAACACAATGCAACCACCGAGACAAGCATAAACTAGATTAAATCACAACCGAGTTCATTTTACAAATCTTGCACATAAATTCACCAAGATAGCAATTTTGGCCTAAACTACTAACTAAGCTAACAAATCATGGCAAGAATTTATAACGACACCATTTAACCCGTTAAGGTCCTTACGTGACGGCAAGCTTTCTTGATTAACAATAATTACATTTTATTAAACCACTAACCATTTCTAGTATCATGGTGCACACATTTTAACCAAGCTAAACTAGTTAACCAAGTTTAAAGTTTAATAATACAAGATTAATTAAGCTTCATTTTTCAACTATCTTAACTAACCAAATACCAATCATCCAACACAATTACTTATAATCAAGAAATCAATATCAATAACAAGGTTGCAAACTAATCATCAAAGATTAACATAGAAAATACTTCCAAATGTCATTACAAACAAAGATTAACATACTAATGATTATAATCAAGCAAGAGATTGTTGTGTTTTTGACCAAAGGCTACAATAATACATAAACATTAATCTAAATGCTTGAAAGATTAACAAAATTATGGAAAGATTAGAAAACCAAACCATAAACAAGCATAAGATTAAGAATCTGGAAGATAACGAAGCTAATCGGCACAATGTGGCTTGAATCCGGGTGAAAGCAGAAGCCTCCGGAGCCAGAAAATCGCCATAATCGCTTCCAAAATGTCCAGAGTTACGAGCAGAATGTTTCTGCAAGTTTTTATATAATTTCGATCTCGCACGGTCGTGCACTTTATGGCACGACCGTTCACTTTTTTCATTATTGAAGTTACTGTGCACCATACCGCATGACGTCATCAGATCTTGACCAGATTCGATCTCGCACGGGCGTGCCATGGGGTGCACGGGGGTGCATCACCGAGATGGGCCTTGTTGTCGCATCCGCACGGGGGTGCCACCAGTCGCACGGGGGTGCATCACCGAGATGGGCCTTGTTGTCACATCCGCACGGGGGTGCCACCAGTCACACGAGGGTGCATCACCGAGATGGGCCTTGTTGTCGCATCCGCATGGGGGTGCCACCAGTCGCACGGAGGTGCAACTTGCCCAGGTCAGAATTTTCCACAAAATGTTCGCAGTTCATTCGTTTCTCCCGGGAAATCCTCGTTTTCACTATCATCTTGTCTGGTTTGCTGTTTTAGGCTTGTAAACAAAAGTATACCTGATTAAGTATCTGAATAACGGTTTTACGGCCGAAAACGCATAAAATGGGGATAAAATAGGGGACTAAAATATGTATAAATTGGTGAATACCAGTGCTGTTGTGTTTGCACTAAAACTGTGGAGGCATTATTTATATGGTAACAAGTGTGTGATCTATTCTGATCACAGGAGCCTTCAACATCTGTTTAATCTGAAGGATCTGAACATGAGACAGCGTCGATGGATGGAGACACTGAATGATTATGACTGTGAAATCCGATACCATCCAGGCAAGGCAAATGTTGTCGCCGATGCTTTGAGCAGGAAGGAAAGGGTTAAGCCCATTAGAATCAATGCCAAGAGCATTGAATTGAAGAACAGTTTAAATGAAAGGTTGTTAGCTGCACAAAAGGAAGCTGTGCTGGAAGCTAACTATCCAAATGAAAAGTTGGGAGTCACTGCTGAACAGTTATCATATGGCAAGGATGGGATCGTAAGATTGAATGGACGGATGTGGGTTCCAATCTATGGAGGACTTCGGGACGTTATCCTTCAAGAAGCCCATAGTTCCAAGTATGCCCTTTTGATATTAAAACAAGATTTTTGAAAATGTGAGAGGACAAAAACCTTTATTACTGATATTTACGTATGTCCTAAAAGTTTGACATCAGTTTATGGTCTAAAATGAGAGTTATGCTCAATATCGTATGTAACACCCCGTGTTTTCACAAGTCAAAGTCAAAGTCAAGGTCAAAGTCAACGACCGATTGTACGAATTTGACTTATAGTAATCTCCTTATTTTAATTGTATCATGTGGAGTAAGTGTTGTTAATTGCTAAAATCGATGTGTGTTAATCGCTATCTAATCGACTTACGACTGTGAATTATAGGAAGTAACAATGCGATAAAGTTAACTAATCGATAATCAAGCTATGCTACTCGACATCGAATCGTGATACGAACCGCAACTCGACTTAATTTGGTTATTATACGTGTGTGCGTGCCTTATGTGTTACTTGTGCGTGTTATATATATATGTTGTGGAAATCAATCGAACTCAATCGAAACTCGAATCCGAATCGAAAATCGAACTATGATAATTAGTAGTTGGGACTGAAAGTAATTTGACTAGGAAACCCTATCGTGACGAGCCGCACGCAATCGAAATCGAAACATCAAAAATCGTCGCGTCAAACAATCGAACCAAGTGCCATCCGGCCGGATAGCCATCCGACCGGATAGCCACCACGCCACAGGTCAGGCGTCATCCGGGCGGCACGCCATCCGATCGGATAACCCTTTCCTCTTTTGGAATCCTATAAATACCCCTTTCATTGTCATTCTTTCCACTTTTGAAAACCCTCTGTCCGAACCACTCGTGCTCCCCACCTTTTCTTCGATTTCTCTCGATCAAGGTAAGATCTCGTACTTTCTTGATCTACACTGTAACACCCCGAAATCGGGGTTGGTAATTAAACCATGTTAATAATAATGAACGGGTAAAATACCGTAGGTGGTCAGGTAAACCCGGTGAATATTAGGATTTAAATAAATAAATCTAATATTTATTTAAAAGGATGAAAAATACTTTGAGAAAACAAAAGTATATAAAAGGGCCCGAGTTAACGGGACTTAAAAATAAAATGGATTATGAACAAGATAAAGTAACTGGGAATAAATGACCTAGTTAGTCATAAGTCTTATAGTAATAAGAAAATTTGTTAAAACACACTATATGCAACTTGGTAAAGTGTAGGGACCAAAGGTGACAAACTTGAAACAAGTTTGTATTAAATAAAACATTCAACACCAAAACACACATTCTAAGTATGTGTTCTGGTCGTAAATTGCAGGGGAGCCAGAGAACTCCATGCCCAAACCCTAACTAGCAAAAATCAAGCAATTGAGAAGCCAAATCGAAATCTAAGCTTAGATTAGTGATCACCTCAGTGAAAGGATCATAAGGTATGTCGAAATTCCCACTTTGGTTCCATCTCAAATCTGGATGAACACATAAGAATTCAAAATTTATGGTTGCATGTTTGTTATTTAATAAAAATAGGAATGATATAATGTCTAGGAGTAAAACCCTAGTCAATCACATGTTGAAGTCATGCTTATTTCTTGTGAATTCACAATCACCATTGAAGGTGATAAGCGGGTGTTGTAGGAACATGTTAAACACTAGAATTTTAATTGTTGTTCTAGTGTAATTTGAGTTCTAGGAAGTAAATTCAGATTTTGTTAATGTGAAAATTGATGTAAACATGCTTAGTTGATGTTAACCATGGCTAAATGACAAGTATTGAGCTTGATAATAAATTGTGAGAAATTATGCCCGCAAGGTGTTTGTTAAAATGCCTAAGTGAATGTTTATATGTTGAAATTTGGAATGAAACGCGTAATTGCCTTGTTTGACTAATTACGTGAAATAAGGGTTAAAACGGGTTCTAATCATAATGTTGATTTAACTTAATTATGCCTATTGTATGATTTAAGATAGTTGACCTATAAAAGTCAAACTAACCAATGATAAAGTCGAATAGTGGTTTCGACATAGAAAATACGTAAGGTGGAATAGTCGTGAATTGAAATGACTAATCTAACCACCTTGTGAATGATGATAGTTTGTCGCCTAACAAGCTAGGTGGAGGCTTGGGAAAGAAGCGGTCAAACGGATCAAGCACGAGAAGAAAGCGTATTCGGATGCGAGGTAAGTAGAGTTTACGCCCCTTTACATTATTTGCAAAGTTACTTAATTTCAAGTATTGATATGAATGCTACTAAGTGGTTGGTATATGATATTCCGATACGATTCAATGAGTCAGAATGAGGGATAATGGTAAGAAATCACGAATTATAGTAAAAGGGGTAAAATGGTAAATTGGTCATGTAATGACGAATAAATAAAAACGGTTTTAAGTAAAACAAGTTCAAAGGAAAACCGGGATAGGTTTAAAGGGGTGAAATGGTAATTAAATACCATCTCATACGGACAAATGGTCAATTAGACTAAATGGGTCAAATGGTGTGGTTAACACCATTTGACAATAACATTTGACAATCGCTTGTTGAGTTTTGTAATCACAGGAAATAACATAATCTTGCGTTGCTTTAACTAGAAAGATTTAAAGCAAAAGTTATGTAAACGGGTCAGTACTTTGACCCGGGCCAGGTACGCATAAATAAGCTTTTAGTTAAACATACAATTTTTGGTCAAATATTTAGCAAAAGTCCCTCGTCGTAAAGTGAGGGACTAAAGTTAACCAAAACACCCTTGAAGGGTATATTGGGTAAACCACCCATAGGGGTTGTTTAGGAACTTGTATTCAAATTAGGGAATCATTAAATATGAATAAAAGTCATAGGAATACACATTCGTGGGTCAAATGCTCAAAAATGGTCATTTGCGTAAAATGACCAACCGATGGGTAAAATTGGGAAAAAGGTGTTCATTATGTTAAATCCACCACAAAATAGTTGTGGTGGAATATTTGTAGTTAATTAGACATGGAATTTTTGTAGTTTCAAAAGAAAAGCACAAGTTCTAGACTAAAATGCGTAAATACCCTTAACGGGTCAAAATAAGCATACGAGCGAAAACGGGTTTAAATTGTGTAAGAAACCTGTGACTAGAACCTATTATGGTAGATAACATTAGTTTGAAGAGGTGCGTGTGAAATAAGGATCAAACAAATATGTTTGCTTGATAAAATGCACGGGTTAAAATTTGGCAAAAATGTAAGAGTCGAGGGCTTAGAAGTCTCAAAAATTTCTTATGTTGGATGTAGGATTTTAACTCCATAAGATGGAGAATTAAATTACGGACGCGTAGGAAAAAGAATCGCGTAAAACGGACCAATAACGAAGAAGTTATGTCCGTTTCCGTAAAAACCGGTATTGCTGAAAAATGCAGGACCCAGCTCCAAACCTGCTGGAAACTGGTCTCCCCCGCGTGGCGTGAGGGAGCAACGTGGCGCCGTCGCGTGGCGCGACGGAGCCCTGTTTTGCCAATTTTTTTTATTTTAATCAGTTTCACTTCCCGAACTCGTTTAAATACGTTCTAAGTTACGTATGACTAATCCAACTCATGTTTTATGAGTTTCAGGTATAATTTTAGCACCGGCGGACGATCAAGCACAACGAAGAACCGAACACGATCAAGAAATAAGCTTCCGCACTATGTATCGTTGTTATGTTAAATGACGAACTTAATTACGTTATGTTCTAAACTTTTAAATTGTAAAAGGTTTTAATAAACCCGTATTTCCGATATATATGTAATCTTAATTACATGATTGTTTTTCGTAAAAGATACGTTAAACCTTGATTTATAAGAACGGGTGTTACAAGTTGGTAATCAGGGCTCATGGTTAAAAAGTAAAGTGTGTTCGGTTCGAGGCTTGATCGCAAATCCGGTAAGTACGCGTATTTTAATGGTTTAGCATGTTAAAGTGTTGTAAACAACACATAGGGTTATCGTGTAATATACGATACCTCAATTAAATAATAGATACAGTTAACAAAATTACGTGCGTTAACACGTATAGTAGAAAAGCCTTGTATTATGATACGGGCATTTAGTAAAGTTGACATTACTAACTTTTATGAATGTTCTAATTGGAGGAAACTCGCATTTGAAGATGACGAGGGTTGAACAAATTACGGATATGATAGAGGAACGGTCCGAAGTATGACAAGAGGAGCATGCTCACCAAGGACTAAATCGCGTAACGACCGCGAACAAGGTTAATGGCAAGGAACGCCCGTTGGGGCAAACATTACTAGGTGCACGCTTTTAAATGTAAACGCACAAATAGCAATATGCAGCAAACATGTGGAGAATGATTGTTGCAAATGTAAATTAGAAACTTGGAAAACTAAATAGAAAACGTATTCGGGATATTGTTTCCAAGAGAAACAAATAGAGGCATTACTTACATAGGGCGTGATGTGAAAACTATAAAAAGGTCATGCGTGTCATGTGTTAATCGCTTACTCTGGCCAAGTAAGTAGTGGCATATGATACCATGAACTTCTTATAGCGAACACATTTACATCCGATGTAGTAAGGGCGGGGTGAATGGGACGAATCAAAAACGTACCCAAATGAATCAAACAAGTAAGATGTTTGATAGTACACGTAAACGCAAGTCGGATGACGGGAGCGTATTACGTTAGAATAACGAGCTCGAGAGAAGGGACAAAGATTAAAGTAAATAAAAATACAGACCGACTAATAGGAATGCTAAAGTATAAGGATAAAAGTTTGACTGTCACAAGTGATGAAATTCACACGGACAAGTCAAACGAATTAAATAAAGAATAAAAGATTAAACTGAATAAAAGCAATGGATTTCGCTAAGACGACTAAATAAAATTAAAACAAAGTTTTAATAGATACCGGTACGGTTGCTTTGGAAGCGACTTCGGAAAAATACCCGATAGATGGGTATGATTTTGAAAGTATGCGTAAACCAAGAAACGGGAACGCGAATTAGAAAGTCAAAAGACTCGGATTATGAGTCATGACTAAAAGACGATGAGAATTTGCAAATAGAAATTTTGATAACTGCGTTCAACTATTTTAAAGTTGAACGGGTCGAATAAAGAATCAAGTTTGACGTTCACAAGTGATGAAATTTCAAACGAACAAGTCGAACGAGTTAAATAAAGAATAACGCTTGCTGATGTAAGTAAGCGTGAATCAAATAGATGAAAGTGCGAAATATTAATAAACCTATGCAAGGGGTTATTGGCGCTAAAAACTCTAAGATAAAAGAACCCGGGTAATGAGTTGCAAAGAAATATAAGTATGAACCGAGAAATGATAGGAGTATAACAAACTGACATGTAAATGATGTAAGGAGTCATAAATTCGGAAGATTAGTCCAGAAGTAAATGAATGAAGGCTTGGACTACGGTCAAGGTCAACTGAAATTCGAAAGTAAAAAAATAAATAAACAATTTCAGGAATAACAAGGGGTGCCTTGACACCAAAATATGTACATATATGTACATCGGATAAAGACATGAATAAAAGATCATCTACGGGATCAGAAATAAAAAGAAACGAACTGTCAGGGACTCACCTTAAAAAGGGTGAAAATCTAAATAAATAGCCTATGAGGCTAAGTGAAACAACATTTTAACAAATATGAATATTAGGAGATGAACTCGGATTGGTTAAAATTAAAGGATATAGGTTTAAACATTGAATGGTTTAAAACGATACATTCGAAGGAAAGATTTTCAACAATGGAAGTCGACATAAACTTAAACAAGATGTGAGGTGTTTACGGTCACTAAAAGTGACATAGAATGTAACCACATTGTAACGTGAATTACGAGATATGAAATCAGAAACACGCAAAAGGCCGAGATGGCAATATGATATGCCGAGTGACGGGGTATAAAGTGACGGCGATAAATCAGTCTAGCCAGTAAAAATCATTCAAAGTCAAAATAGTGATATGACTCATGCATTGCGCTTATCAATATAAAAAAAATTAGCTAGAAGTAAACCTGTGGAATGATAAATACGACCGAGTAATCAGATGACAACTCGGTTAAATAAGTGACCAGAATAAGAAATACAATCTGAGAGTAATGGCCTACGAGGCCTTACACGTGAAAGGCGTATATGCCTTAAAATAAAAAAAAAACACATTACCATACTTTTGGTAAGATTATTATATGAGAGCAATGCTCAAATAATCACCGAAACTAAGGTTCAGGTGATTTTAAACTAAGAAAGTACATGAGAAAGGTTTCGGGGACGAAACCTCTTTAAGGGGGGTAGACTTGTAACACTCCGAAATCGGGGTTGGTAATTAAACCATGTTAATAATAATGAACGGGTAAAATACCGTAGGTGGTCAGGTAAACCCGGTGAATATTAGGATTTAAATAAATAAATCTAATATTTATTTAAAAGGATGAAAAATACTTTGAGAAAACAAAAGTATATAAAAGGGCCCGAGTTAACGGAACTTAAAAATAAAACGGATTATGAACAAGATAAAGTAACTGGGAATAAATGACCTAGTTAGTCATAAGTCTTATAGTAATAAGAAAATTTGTTAAAACACACTATATGCAACTTGGTAAAGTGTAGGGACCAAAGGTGACAAACTTGAAACAAGTTTGTATCAAATAAAACATTCAACACCAAAACACACACTCTAAGTGTGTGTTCTGGTCGTAAATCCCAGGGGAGCCAGGGAACTCCATGCCCAAACCCTAACTAGCAAAAATCAAGCAATTGAGAAGCCAAATCGACTCCAAATCGAAATCTAAGCTTAGATTAGTGATCACCTCAGTGAAAGGATCATAAGGTATGTCAAAATTCCCACTTTGGTTCCATCTCAAATCTGGATGAACACATAAGAATTCGAAATTTATGGTTGCATGTTTGTTATTTAATAAAAATAGGAATGATATAATGTCTAGGAGTAAAACCCTAGTCAATCACATGTTGAAGTCATGCTTATTTCTTGTGAATTCACAATCACCATTGAAGGTGATAAGCGGGTGTTGTAGGAACATGTTAAACACTAGAATTTTAATTGTTGTTCTAGTGTAATTTGAGTTCTAGGAAGTAAATTCAGATTTTGTTAATGTGAAAATTGATGTAAACATGCTTAGTTGATGTTAACCATGGCTAAATGACAAGTATTGAGCTTGATAATAAATTGTGAGAAATTATGCCCGCGAGGTGTTTGTTAAAATGCCTAAGTGAATGTTTATATGTTGAAATTTCGACTGAAACGCGTAATTGCCTTGTTTGACTAATTACGTGAGATAAGGGTTAAAACGGGTTCTAATCATAATGTTGATTTAACTTAATTATGCCTATTGTATGATTTAAGATAGTTGACCTATAAAAGTCAAACTAACCAATGATAAAGTCGAATAGTGGTTTCGACAAAGAAAATACGTAAGGTGGAATAGTCGTGAATTGAAATGACTAATCTAACCACCTTGTGAATGATGATAGTTTGTCGCCTAACGAGCTAGGTGGAGGCTTGGGAAAGAAGCGGTCAAACGGATCAAGCACGAGAAGAAAGCGTATTCGGATGCGAGGTAAGTAGAGTTTACGCCCCTTTACATTATTTGCAAAGTTACTTAATTTCAAGTATTGATATGAATGCTACTAAGTGGTTGGTATATGATATTCCGATACGATTCAATGAGAGTCGGAATGAGGGAAAATGGTAAGAAATCACGAATTATAGTAAAAGGGGTAAAATGGTAAATTAGTCATGTAATGACGAATAAATAAAAACGGTTTTAAGTACAACGAGTTCAAAGGAAAACCGGGATAGGTTTAAAGGGGTGAAATGGTAATTAAATACCATCTCATACAGACAAATGGTCAATTAGACTAAATGGGTCAAATGGTGTGGTTAACACCATTTGACAATCGCTTGTTGAGTTTTGTAATCACAGGAAATAACATAAGCTTGCGTTGCTTTAACTAGAAAGATTTAAAGCAAAAGTTATGTAAACGGGTCAGTACTTTGACCCGGGCCAGGTACGCATAAATAAGCTTTTAGTTAAACATACAATTTTTGGTCAAATATTTAGCAAAAGTCCCTCGTCGTAAAGTGAGGGACTAAAGTTAACCAAAACACCCTTGAAGGGTATATTGGGTAAACCACCCATAGGGGTTGTTTAGGAACTTGTATTCAAATTAGGGAATCATTAAATATGAATAAAAGTCATAGGAATACACATTCGTGGGTCAAATGCTAAAAAATGGTCATTTGCGTAAAATGACCAACCGATGGGTAAAATTGGGAAAAAGGTGTTCATTATGTTAAATCCACCACAAAATAGTTGTGGTGGAATATTTGTAGTTAATTAGACATGGAATTTTTGTAGTTTCAAAAGAAAAGCACAAGTTCTAGACTAAAATGCGTAAATACCCTTAACGGGTCAAAATAAGCATACGAGCGAAAACGGGTTTACATTGTGTAAGAAACCTGTGACTAGAACCTATTATGGTAGATAACATTAGTTTGAAGAGGTGAGTGTGAAATAAGGATCAAACAAATATGTTTGCTTGATAAAATGCACGGGTTAAAATTCGGCAAAAAGGTAATGAGTCGAGGGCTTAGAAGTCTAAAACATTTCTTATGTTGGATGTAGGATTTTAACTCCATAAGATGGAGAATTAAATTACGGACACGTAGGAAAAAGAATCGCGTAAAACGGACCAATAACGAAGAAGTTATGGCCGTTTCCGTAAAAACCGGTATTGCTGAAAAATGCAGGACCCAGCTCCAAACCTGCTGGAAACTGGTCTCCCCCGCGTGGCGCGAGGGAGCAACGTGGCACCGTCGCGTGGCACGACGGAGCCCTGTTTTGCCGAAATTTTTTTATTTTAATCAGTTTCACTTCCCGGACTCGTTTAAAAACGTTCTAAGTTACGTATGACTAATCCAACTCATGTTTTATGAGTTTCAGGTATAATTTTAGCACCGGCGGACGATCAAGCACAACGAAGAACCGAACACGATCAAGAAATAAGCTTCCGCACTATGTATCATTGTTATGTTAAATGACGAACTTAATTACGTTATGTTCTAAACTTTTAAATTGTAAAAGGTTTTAATAAACCTGTATTTCCGATATATATGTAATCTTAATTAGATGATTGTTTTTCGTAAAAGATACGTTAAACCTTGATTTATAAGAACGGGTGTTACATACACGCACTCCTACACCTTTCTATCTTTTAAATCTTAACTTTTAACCGTGAAATCACTAGATTTCGGGTGTTCTAGGATGATATCATCATGTGTTCTTCAAGAACTTCATGTTTTGGCCTCAATCCACCAAGAACAACTTAGATCTAACCGATTCCCACAAAGATCTTGTAAAGATATCGACACAAGGGTGATGAAAGAGGATTGAAAATGGTTTTTAACTTTCTTCCAACTCTTTTGCACTCAAGGTACTCAAAACCGATAGGATCCGACCCTGATCTAGTCTTCTACTCTATCGTAGTGTTGTACTAGCTCAAGATCCGAATTCTACCCACGAGACTACCGATTTCGGGTTAGTCAAGAATAACCGTCTCGAGCCGGTAACCGGCCGGATTAGGGTGATTCCTGGTCGGGTTGGTCATCTGGGTCAAACCAGGGGTTCTGTTGGCTAACACGTTGTCAAAGTGTCTCGACATAATGACGAACCATCAAAACGACCAAGTGTAGGACGAACGGAACAACCGTAACGGATTGCCATCCGAACGGATCACACTTGGGTCCCACCTTTAAAACAATCTTAGCTGAAATTTGGGTATCGAACGAATTGCAATCCGGTCGGACGACCATCTGGCTGGATTACTCTTCGGATCATGAGATACCAAGACTTCAAAGACTTGAACAATTTTCAACATGTTCAATAACAGGGTTGCCATCCGATCGGATTGCCATCCGATCGAATGACGCTTCTGTTGTGAGCTTGCCTTCAGTAAGTAACCTCATCACTAAGTCGCCGTCCGACTGGACCACTGTCCGACCGGATGACCATCCGAACGGATTGCCATCCGCACGACTAGTCATTCGATCGACCGACTTGATGGATAGAGATACTTCAATGCATTCAAAATACTACAACGAAAACTTCAAAAGACAAACCATCATACACAAACACATTCTCCTCATGGGAAGAAACAATCCACTCGAATCGTCATCTGACCGGACAAGCTGTCCGACCGGATGACCATCCGAACGGATTGTTATCCGCACGGATTGATGTCCGATCGGATTACCATCCGATCGAACCACTATCCGACCCATTTGCACTTTGCACCATTTGACGCGTAAAACGTCACTTATCGTTATACAATCTAATCTACTCAGACTAATCTTACTCGCTAAGCGCTCCCTTCAATCCATCAACCGCTGTGAGTATACTCGATCCCTTTTTGCTTTACGCACTTTTGGGTGTTACATACGTTACGAATATTCAAACTACAACAATCACACTACTCAATACTATTTGAACGCTAACCGTTAATGCATGTTATACGTGGCTTATGAATGCTTGTTTGTTATGTTTACACATGGAATGTTGTCTACCTGCCTTAGCAATGATAGTACTATAGTTTGGACTCAGCACCCGTTCACACGGGGGTTGTTAAGGACCATTACTTGCATGGATTACGGTGGTAATCATGTATTGCGAACTGCCTCGGGCAGTCAACCCGCAGTCATTGGTATCGATGGATCTATGTCGATAACTAACGTGCTTCATTTCACTATGTGTACGTGCTGGTTATGCGTAAACGAATTCGAACTCTATATGCTATTATCAAACTTGTATGCTCACCTTTACATTTTATGTATTAACATTATTTTTAACGTATGTGACAGGTGCTTAGGACGCACACTTGGTAGGAATTTGAAGCTAGAATAAAGCTTTAGAGCCCAATAAATAGTTGTCTGTAGTGGTCAAACTAAGGGTCTCTAGAAGCAGATAAACAATTGCTGTCTATTTAAATCTGAGTTGTCGGAACAGAATATTTGCCTGGATTTTTGCCTGTAATAATTATTCTGCTGTTTGAGATACGGTATGGGACGTATTATTTAAATTGAATAGTATTGATAATTGTTATGGAAACTTCTGGACAATCTGTTTCGCTCAGTGCCATGCCCCGATGATTCCACCATCGGTTGGGGTGTGACATCGTAAATGAAGGCATTTTTATTAATCAAACGGCATATTTGATATAAATCCTATTTAAACTCAAATTTTGACATCAAATCTTTTACCTACTGATGTAATATAATATTTTGGGATTTTTGGAAATTTTTAAAAATTTTTAAACTAATCATAACATAGAGTTCTCGCATAGACTCGGTAATTGACGATAATGCCCTTTTTGCTAATAAAGTGAGTGTTACACATCCTTTACATATCAAACCTTTTTCTACTGATTTTATATAATAAATAAGTTATTTTAAACTGTGAAGGCTGGTCAAAATCTCAGATTTCCCTATTTAAACCGAATATCATCAAATACCGACTTTTATGCGATTTAGGCACATAGTATGGTTTAAAACCATATTAGGCACCTAAGGCTTGTTACCTACTGATGTTATGAATAAATTTTTATACTGTAATAGTAAGTTAAATTTTTGAAATCAGATTTCCAAATTTGACCCTTAAAGCTTATGTGAAATGACCAAAATGCCCCTTCGGAGCATAGATTGGTTTAAATCCATTTTGGGCATAATGGAAGGTATCCTATTGATATCATAACAACATTTTAAGCATATTAACTTAGGGAACCTGTACATGACTCTTCTGGTTACCCGTTATGCATTTTTCACGTTCGATACGGTTTATGTGACTAGTTTGCATAAATTGACCGAAACGGGTCAAACCTTATCATTTTTACCTCAAAATCCAGAATGAGTTTAGTTTACCCATATTATACAAGTCTCCATACTTGTCGGTTCTAAATCACATTCTAATCCGGTCTTCGCTTAATCTTGCGTTTTGAACCGTAAACCTTTCTTTAAAACTAACCGGTCTAAGTTTAAACTTAAGTAAGACCCGTTAGGAATCTAATAGGTTATTAAAACCTTCGTTCCAGATTTAGGAGGCCAGTAAAAGATTTTTGCACTTGCTGATTGTATACGGTTAGGATAAATTTGTATAATTTGCTCAGGTAAATACTTTTAACTTATTTTCCGTTATACGGGCTTGGGATACGGTATTATAATAATACCGCTTGGTCGGGTGTGTAGTTATTTAAATCGGAATGTGATTAATATAATTACATAACCCGTTTTAATCTGTTTTGTTTGGTATATGGCCTTTGGGGGGTTAATGACCATATCCTGGATATCCTCGGCACATTCATTGAAATGGCCACGACTTAAGCACGAGGTGTAGGCATACACCTGACAGTTGCGTATGTATAAATGGTAATCCACAATAAGGAGTTCTCCTTGTGGGCATTATACCTGTGGTGTGTCAGTTAATCTTGTCCGGCTCTTCTAACCGGCCCTGACGGACGGCAAACATTTAAATATGTATACAAGATTATTTTTAAAATAATTGTCCCAAGTTATAAAAGATTACTTGTGCCTTGTGCATTTAAATCAATTTTCTTAAATATTTTCAAAAGAGTCGGTTAATTGTATTTACCAGTGTAAACTGACGTATTTTCCAAAAGGCTAAAGTGCAGGTACTAGGCGGAATAGGCTGGCTACTCCTGAGTGAATAAATAAGAGTCTTGCAAGCTTTGTCACTTAAAATCTGTTGAAAAATTATCTTCTATTGTTTTGATCCGCCTGTGGATCCTTTTTACATTCCGTTTGTAATACTCATGTTACTTTCATTCGGTTTGTAATATTTTTACTTTAGACTTCCGCTGTGCATTGAACTGTGATAAATTGACAATGATGATATCAACTACGTCACGATACTCCCCATCGGGCCCACCGGTAATACGTGGAAATATCGGGGTGTGACACAAAGATTAAACCATACACCCATACTAGCATTACCAGAAGGAACTGAAGATTTTGTAATCTATTGTGACGCTTCTAAGTTAGGTTAGGGATGTGTGTTGATGCAACGTCAAAAGGTTATAGCTTACACTTCTAGATAGCTTAAGAATCATGAAGAGAATTATTCAACCCATGATCTAGAGTTAGGAGCTATAGTTTTCTCCCTTAAGATTTGGAGACATTACCTATATGGTAGTAAGTTTACCATTTTCACAGACCATAAGAGTTTAAGGTATGTCTTCGGGCAAAAGGAGTTGAATATGAGACAAAGACGCTGGATGGAATTACTTAGTGATTATGATTGTGATATCCAGTACCATGCAGGAAAGGCAAATGTAGTTGCTGATGCTTTAAGCTGAAAGTATCATGAAAATCCAAAAAGAGTACGTTCACTTAAATTAAATCCGCAAGTAGATTTAAATGAACTGATTAGAAAGGCACAAGAATCAGTAATCAAGGATGATACTGATAAGTTAAAAGGAACGATTAAGGAATTAGAACAAGGAATAGATGGAATTTGGAGATTCCATAAGAAAAGGATGTGGTTACCTAAATTAGGAAACCTACGCCACCGTATATTAGAAAAAGCCCATAAGTCTAAGTATACGATGCATCCTGGAAATGATAAGATGTATCAAGATTTAAGAAAGAATTTTTGGTGGATAGGAATGAAAAAGGATATAGCAGCATATGTTGCAAAGTGTTTAACCTGTTCACAAGTCAAAGCTGAACATCAGAAACCTTCAGGTTTATTGCAACAGTTAGAAATGCCTGTTTGGAAATGGGAACTAATAACAATGGATTTTGTTACTAAATTACCCAAAACAAGAAAAGGTAATGATACAATCTGGGTGATTGTAGACAGGCTAACTAAGTCAGCTCATTTCCTACCGATGAAGGAAACTTTCAGTATGGAACAATTAGCTAAATTATATGTAAATGAAGTAGTTTCTTTACATGGAATTCCTCTATCAATTGTTTCTGACAGAGATAGTTGTTTTACCTCTCATTTTTGGACAAGTTTCCAAAAAGCAATGGGAACCAAGTTAAATCTAAGCACAACGTATCATCCTCAAACAGACGGACAAAGCGAAAGGACAATTCAGACCATGGAGGACATGCTTAGAGATTGTGTAATTGATTTCGGAGGTAATTGGGACGATCACTTACCATTGATAGAATTTTCTTATAATAATAGTTATCACACAAGTATCAATGCTGCACCATTCGAAGCACTTTATGGACGAAAGTGCCAAACGCCAGTCTGTTGGACAGAAATTGGAGAAAAGCAACTATCTGGACCTGAGATAGTACAAGAAACAACAGACAAAATCATTCAAGTCAATGAACGACTGAAAGCAGCACGTGATCGACAAAAGAGTTATGCTGATAACAGACGAAATCCGTTGGAATTTCAAGTAGGAGATAAAGTGTTATTAAAAGTCTCTCCTTGGAAAGGAGTGGTAAGATTTATCAAAAGGGGAAAGCTAAGCCCCAGGTATGTTGGACCTTTTGAGATTATTAGAAGAATAAGACCTGTAGCCTATCAGCTACAACTGCCAGAGGAAATGGCAGGAATACATGATGTATTTCATGTATCTAATCTCAAGAAGTGTTTAGCTGATGAATCACTGATAGTACCTCTTAAGGATATAGAGGTAAATGAACAGTTAAAATTTGTAGAAAGACCTATACAAATTGAAGACAAGAAAGTCAAGAATCTCAAACACAAGAGATTAGTTCTGGTCAAAGTGAAGTGGGACTCCAAAAGAGGACCAGAATATACTTGGGAGCTTGAATAAGAAATGAAAAGGAAATATCAACACTTGTTCCAGTAGACCTCGAGGACGAGCTCTAAAACAAGGTGGGGAGGATATAACAACCCTCCTGAAATTTTTCTGACGCCCTATTATATTTTTAAATATCCTTATATGTCCTAAAATACACCCCGTACGCAAAAACGGACCCCGAATACCTTTATTTTTATAAAAATAAAATAAAAACAAGAAAAATGAGGCTCTCGCGGGGCGCGTAGCCTTTGGTTACCGCCTACACGGGCAGCGAGGGTTCAATAACGAGGCCGCACCCGGTGGTGACACGTGTGAACACGTGTTGAACCTATTCGTGACCCGAATCAGCTACGGCCTAGACCCCCTACTACGCGGGCCGCGTAGCCCGAGGTCTAACCTTACGCGGGCCGCGAGGAAACCAATTTCAGGCCCTATATAAGAGGGCATCGGGCCTTCAGTTGAAACTCACTCATTTCCTTTTCTTTATCTCGAATTTCTGATAGTAGACACTATAATCGGGTATAATATCCCCCTAATTAACGAAGTTCTGCCCCATTGTAAGTATTATAACCCCGGTTACGTATTAGATACGCTGCCCGATTGATCCAGGGTTCTGTAACGACTGTCATGGTTCTGCCTGACGTAGTTGTTGGAATGCCGTCTCGGGGAGGGTATCGTTAATATAAATAAAGGGTTATTATACTAACATATGTATATTTGTGTAAATTATAGATAAATCACCAGAAAACCTTAAAAGAAGTCTAAGACAGCAATGTTCATCCTCTCTTCGTAAACCTTTCTGTGAACTGTTTTACAAAACCTTAAATGTTTTACAATGTGATTAAGCAGTGATTGAGTCTTTGTAGTTCTTCAATTACTGCCGGTATGTTGGGGTTTTGTATACAAAATGTGGAACACGTTACAATTGGACAACGAGTTAGCCAATATGTAATATGACCCACCAGTCAGGATTGACAGTACTGAATGAGTAATTGTGTAGAAATAAACATTGTGATCACTCTCAATACCGTGTTAATTGATAAAATTCTTCTTGATTAAACTGGGATTCACTCACTAGTATTTCCCAATGACAAATGTTTTTAAAATGCGTTTCAGGTAACAAAATGTGAAAGCCAAATTAGAAGAAAGCCAGCTTGAGAGCACTGACGGCTTGGAAAAATGTGGCTATAAAAGTTACCTAAAAGACGATGTTTTAAATTCAATAAAATAGGGTTTATCCCTATGTTGTAATAAGAAACTTGGGTTTTACCCATGTGGTTATTAATATAAAATATGGTGGTTTTACTCTGATAAACATTTCCTAATTACGGTCCTGATGAAATTCTGCTGCCAAATTAATAAACAAAATGATACCACCACAACTGGTCTCACGGCCGCCCGTTCCCGGGACAGATAAGGGGTCGGGGGTTGCGACACTCACTTCCCTACACACTATACTAGTGTAACTCCTGGTTTCTGACTCATTCTGTTTCTCAATACCATGTCTGTCTAAGTACTGAACTCCCGTCAACATTTCTGGTTTGCCTGATGACTGTGCTAACTTTGTTTCGTGCATCATTTGAATCAATAAGTGTTGCATGCAATAATGTTTTGAAATCATGCAATATGTGATGCCCTTGTATGTTTATGACAATAATCAGAAAGCATTCATGTCATTAATTTGGATCAAGCACAGTCATTAAGGCACTAAATACTGTTTAATTAATGTACGGATACATGAAATTTTGACAGTTGTCACACACCACTTGCGAGTTATTCCCTCTCGTGTGATTATGAGTGTGAACTCTGGTGTCTATGTAGTGCCTATGTGACACGCTCACTTTTTAGTGCTCATATGGAGTGCGCCTCATGGCCTAAGGACCACGCAAGTATAACAATGGTTTAGGTATGTTTTCCGATGATGTTGGTGGAACTGTTAAGTCATTATAGCTGTAAAGGGATCGTGGGACTTGTAAATTCAATGACAGGTATTAACACAAATAAAAACGCCAACCGTTGTTTCTATGATCAAATTCAACATTATTAAGCTTTTGGGTTCCTTGTCGTTCAAAAAAAAAGTTTTTGGGTTGAGAGATGGTCATATCGATGGATATGACATTTCCAAGAAGCTTTTGATGAGAAAAGTAAGGCTACTCGGTGTGGGGACGACCCTTGCCTGTCCATGAATTTATTTTATTTAAAGAGAAAATATAAGGTAGAAAAAAAATACATATGGATATTAATCTAACAATTATATCCAATATGTTTTCTTCTGAAATGAAAAAAATTAAGAACTATAATATGTATATACGCCTTAAAACTAAAAAAGTTTGGCAACTTTTAACTTTCTAATAATAATAAGAAAAAAAACGAATAGATAAATTTATTAACAAAAAGATACCAACGTCAAAGTTGGATTTTCAAAGAATGTTTTGTGATCGTCGATCAAGCAACATAGTTTTACCGGCAAACAGTCCAAGAACTTCGGTCTCAGTCTATGCCCTCAATCGACCACCAAAAAAATGAAAATCACAAAAACCCGAAATGGATTATAAGGTCCAGTTCGTGGGTCAATAAATCCTGTATGTTCGTTTCTGAGTCTGGTTGGTTATATAACGATTCGTTCCGTTTATACGGAAATGCTCGGGTAGTCTCATCGACCGAACAACCCTTACAATCTTCAAAAGAAAATGGGTTAAAAGGTGTAATCGGTATTGATCCTTTTGATGACAAGTTTAATCAAAATGAACAACCTCCCAAATTGACCATTCATATAAAACCACCATTCAAAACACTATTCATTTAATTTCTCTTATTAATAGATATATAGGCAATCGTTTGTTATTGTATTTCTCAACCTAAAAATGGTCAATCTTTGATCAAACCCAAGATACCAAACCTTTCTATTTACTATTAAACTGTGAAACATGTTTGCTAGTATTTAAATTAGATTGTTTCGATACAATCTTGACTTGAAACGATTTAGAATCGGAGTACGTAAAAGATGTACTTAAACTAGTTGGATGCCCAGCCCGCGTTGCGGGGCGTTAAGCCGAATATTTCTTAGTTTAATAACATTTACGCATGTATTTTAGTTACCTGCGCATACTACTCATAACACGATCTCAAAAAAATTATATCGACTCAAACAATTAAACCAAAACACTGTCATAGTTTTGCTAAAAAAAGGATGGCAAGCCTAAGCTGGGGGCAAAATAGTAAATTGTCATAAACAATGAGCGAGTGTCAGACACCTGCTTGATTAAAAAGTTAGATTGAGTAAACCAAGTAAAATAAAAGCTACTATAGTTTTGAAAAAAAAATTAAAACGATGGCAAGACTCCAGATTTTAATTGAGGGCAAAATCATAAGTTTTTAAAAGAGGGCAAACTCATAATTTTAAAACTGGGGGCAAATTCGTAATTTTTAGCTGGGGTCAAAACCAAAATTTTGTTTTGAACCGGGGGAAAATCATAGTTTTGAACTAAGAGCGAAATCGTAATTTTTAGCTGAGAACAAAAACATAAATTTAGCTGAGGGTAAAAGCATAATTTTGAACTGAGAGCGAAATCTTAATTTTTGAGAGGGCAATTATAATTATATTATATTATACTAAGTAAAAAAAAAGGGGCAACCGCCCAATTTCCACCAATGTGGTGGCAGTACTATTGTCTTCATTGTAAAATGTATATGAGTAAGGTGCTGTTTGTTTTTTCAGATGTAAAATGTCTGTAGTCTGCGAACCACATCTGCAGACATCTGCAAGAGAAGATGTGGCCCAAATGTCTGCAGTCTGCAAGGAGAAGAGGGTTTGTTTTTTTTTCTTCAAAAACAACTTCACCCACAAAAAACACTCTATGCTCTCTCTCTCTCTAGAAACTGCTCTCTCTCTCTCTAGAAACACACACTCTGTCTCTACAACCACCACCACCACCACCGCACCACCTCTGCCACCACCACCGCACCCCCTCGGTTCCCCTTTCCCTCCCTCTGATTACATGCCAGCGGCCGGAATAACCGGCGGAGATCTTGTTCTCCGGATTCAGTTCACCGATGACACCACAGGCACCTTCTTCCTCTTGTATAGCTCGCACCCACCGGTACAACCCTAAACAAACCGGTGATTACCGGCCGTTCAAGACGATGAAACCAGAGCCGCCGCTGACGGCGGCGCACGGCGACGGAGACGGAGAAACAGGAAAGAAGAGAGATGAGAGAGAGACTGGAGATCGGAAATCGGCTGGACGGCAGGGGTGATAGCGGTGGTGAGTTGGTCCGACGGGCTTCACCGGTAAGAAATCACCTCATTTCTTTCATTTTATTTCTTTTTCCGAAGATTTGATGAAAGATGATGCTGATGCTGTTCAGTTTGTTCAAGATCGGGCGGAGGTGGTGCGGTGGTGGTGGCGGCGGTGGTGGTGGCAGGAAGAAGAAGTGTGGGTGGTGTGTGAAGATGGTGTGTGAAGATCTTGAAGCTATAATTCATAGCTTTTTTTTAAGCAAACAAAAGCTATTTTAAGATCTCCTTTTTTTTTTTTTTTAACAAACAGTCTTCAAGAGCTTATGTCTGCGGGCGGGCAGACATAAGCTCTTTTCAGACAATATAAGCAAAAACAAACAGCACCTAAATGTCTTAACTTTATCCAGCTAAGAGTAAATTATCATTTTAGTTCCTAAGGTTTAACCAAAAATGTCATTTTAGTCTAAATAGTTTTTTTCCTACCATTTTAGTCCAAATAGTTTTTTTCTATCGTTTTAGTCCCTGGATTTTGTCACTTTTTTTGCAATTTTCATCTAACCCACTAACTCCATTTAAAAAAGTCAGTTAACTTAGGGACATTTTGGTCAAACCACATTTTTCTTTCTTTTTCTTGCAGGTGCGATGGTATGGGGACGGTGATGTGCCGATTACAGCGAAAATGATGGCGGTGGTTGCTGATTTACGATGATGGCGGTGGTGTTGGTGTTGGTTGATGACGTGAGTGACGGAAAAGTGGCTGGTGGTGGTGAAAATGGTGGGTGGTGATGGTGCTGAGGTGGGTGGGTAGGGTGGCGATGGTGTAGGCAGGTGGTGGCGATGATAGAAGGTTGTGATGGGGTGGGGGGTGGTGGTGGTAGTGGATGAAAATGACAATAAATGACAAAAGTTAGAGACTAAAACCGCAGGAAGAAAACTATTTGGACTAAAATGACAGGAAAAAACTTAGTTGGACCAAAATAGCAAATTTGGTCCAACCTAAGGGAGTAAAATGAAAATTAACTCTCCAGATAATAAAGGCAATGGTTTTGTGGCTCACAAGTCACAGTGAGTACATGACAAATCGTGATAAATCAATAAAATAACACTCAACACTTGAAAAACAATCAAAGGCATCGATTACAAGAGAGAACTCGAAGAACTGAAGATGCCAAAGACTACTTTCATGGGTTCACTTTCTTCTCCCAAAGTTGAAGTCTTGGTCGATACGGGAAACCCTCTCCTCAATCACACTCTTGATGGGTTCTTGAAGATCGGAACCGTCTGTATTCATGATTTAGATTATTGTTATTTCATCTAATTTGTTCATGTTCTGATTGTGAGAGTTCATGTATCAGGTTGCTGTTGCGAAAGTGGCTGCCGAGGAGACTTACCACATGGTCAAACGAGGTTTTGTTGTGTTTGGTTTGATTTCGTTGTTGATATTTTGATTCGAATCACTTGAAATGTTTAGTTTAATAATCTGTTTGCAGTGGCGGATCCAGAAACGTTTTGGTAGATTCTCATTGTTTTTTTTTTTTTTTCGAATCATAAGGTTCTCACTATTTTTTTCCCATTTTTTTTTCCAAACAAAATGGGTTCATATGAACCCACAATACAGGTCTGGATCCGCATTAATCGAATAGAATTATTGGTATTTTGAAGCCAGATTAAAAATCGAAATTATTGGGTTGGATATTAGTTGTTAGTAGGCCCAAATGTTAGAAAATCCATCCTTATATGCCCCTTTGGGTGTGTATATAACTATATATAAACAAATTTAAAAATTAAATAAAATGCTTAATTTGAATTTAAGTATGCCCCTTTGTGTGTGTATATATAAACAAATTAAAAAAATAAAATGCTTAATTTGAATCTAAGTTTTTAATAAAAAATCACAAATTCGTATTCAATTACTAGATTCAGATTTGAAATTTCAAAAACTGAATTTGAATATGGAATTCGAATTCGATTTGGATCGAATTTCGAGTAACGTGAGTCCGATTCGAATATTGAACACACTCGACACTCTGCAGCACAGAAACTGAAGTTTGATTGTGTTTAATGATCTTAATCTTTCAGGGAGTGTTTCAAAGCATAACTTGGAAAACTCGGTAAGATACTGAGGTCTCTGTAGATCTTCTCTGTTATTTGTCATGTTATTAATATTTTGCAAGAAATGTTCAAATCATTTTGGCTTTGCCAAACATTTCATTCAGTTATCGATACTATATTCAGTTAAAACCAGAATTCTTAACAACCGTTGTTGTTATCGCAGTTAAAAAAGATGTGTAAAGAAGGCGCATAC
>JARYGA010017470.1:0-30955 GCA_030545235.1 Helianthus tuberosus
TAGTTTCTCAAAACTTCGGCTGCAAGAGAATTGACTATTAAATAAATTAAATAAATGAGAAAATGAAGTAATTGAGTGAGGAGGAATGTTTAAGAGCCATTTTAAGGCTGATCCTGTTAAGGTAGAACCAAAGCTCTTGCAGAGGCATGCTTCCTTAAGATCCGGAGGGATAGGGTTAATTTCCATCCTTTCCCTATACTAAGCAATATGCTCTTCAGGATCCGTAGTTCCATCATAGAGCTTCATGTTGGGGGTTTGAAATCTTTTTGGGATTTCAGCATCACAGGTGGGATACGCGAACCGTGATATCCTGTGGCTGTCTTGGGATACTTCTGGAATTGGTTGGACCACGCCAGGTACACTGGATATCATGTCCTTCAATTTTTAAAGCTCCCTGGAAAATGCTGATGTCATACCTGCATCCTGCAAAGATCCAACACCGTTAGTAGCAACAGTATTTGTTATGGGTGAAATTCTGAGCCCATATCCTGGAAAATATCTTGATTTGTATCTTGGTTATATAGTATCTGTTTACATCCGGGATGCTGGTTCAGGATATTGGTAACATCCTGAATGGTATCCTCAGGATTACTAACGGATTATGTGCAGGTACGTGGGTTAGAAGCTATCAACGTTCACGAAGACTCATTCCGCGGAAGACTCGGTCCAAGTTGTTCGAGGAAAGACGTTAAGCCCGCTTTATTTGGTTCCAAACGGCTATTTATGGAATATTCGGGAGCATCCCATATTTATAGGAATTTTAGTTTCTATTTTGTAACTATAAATAGTTGGGTATACCAGATCGAATAGGACATCACATTTACACTCGCTACACTCTAACACTCGCTCTCTAGAAATCTTCACTTTCATACAAAAACATTGTAACACTTAGCGATCTGGTCTATATTCTGCACTGTATCCTGACGTTTGAAGTAATAAGAAGAACAAGGTAGCTGCGATTGTCAGCTCCCGAGGTTTTATGCCGGCGATCTAGATTGATCAAGGGCTTTCCTCGTACATCTCGTGTCATTTCCTTTACTTTTTACTCATTGTTTGATCGCAGATACAGCTCAATATCCTGAGCCGTATCCTGAGTACTGATTTTCCAAATAACTTAACCGGCATATTTTCAACACACTTTCTAGCACACTACCTCACTTTACTAATTTGATCACTTAATTGCCTCGGTAATTTTTGACCAAAACAATTTGGCGCCCACCGTGGGGCAAGTGGTGCTCTCTTTGCTAAAAATCTTTGTGAAATCGTTAATCGGTTTTCTATTTTCAAAACTTTTCACCGCATTGTTTACAATGGCCTCAAGATCAAACATGAGTTCCTCTACTGTGTCTGCTATGACTTCTGCTACTACCGGTTCGGTGCTTCCACCACCTCCTCCAAGAATGCCAACCTCTTCACAACCTCAGGATATTATCCCTACTCGGAGTGTTCAGGGATCTGCTCCCATTTTAGCTTCTAATGATGAAATTTTAACCTTATTTGGAAGTGTGCAGGAACAAATGAGGCAGCAACAGGAAATAAACCAAATGCTGTTGAGGGAAATACAACTCTTGAAGTCTGGTTCGAGCAGATCTGCTGAGGATATCGTCACTCCACTACAACCCAGAACTCTAAACTTCAGTTCGGCTGTCTACACTGAGGATAATAGGGGGAATATCGTGCCCAGCCTTCCTTAGAATCATACTCCTGAAATACCCTCCTCGGTCAGGATGTCAACCATGAGGAGCTCAGGATATGCTTCAGGATATGGGCAAAATCCTCCGACGGGTAACGTGTCAAATAATAATAATACTCATGGTACTAACAATAGTGGATCTTTGCAGGATACAGGTGTAACATCAGCACTTACTAGGGAACTTCAGAAGTTGAAGGACATGATATCCAGTGTACCTGGAGTGGTCCAGCCAATCCCGGAAGTGTCCCAAGACAGCCATAGGATATCTCGCTTTGCACATCCTATCTGTGATGCTGAGATTCCAAAGAGATTTCAAACCCCTAACATGAAGCTTTATGATGGGACTACGGATCCTGAAGAGCATATTGCCCAGTATAGGGAAAGGATGGAAATTAATCCTATTCCCCCGGATCTCAAGGAAGCATGCTTGTGCAAGGGTTTTGGTTCTACCTTAACGGGATCAGCCTTGAAATGGCTCTTAAATGTTCCTCCGCATTCGATTACATCTTTTGCTCACTTAGTAAATTTATTTAATAGTCAGTTTTCTTGTAGTAGAAGCTTTGAGAAACTAACAAGTGACCTTTACAGGATAACACAAGGGCATCAAGAATCCCTAAGGGATTATGTGAACAAGTTTAGCCGGGAATCCTTAGACATTCTGCATCTTGATGTTGCAACAGTTGTGCAAGCTTTCAAGATGGGGCTGCAAAAGGATTCTCAATTTTACCAAGACCTTGTAATGAACCCATGCAGGAACTTGGATGAAGCTCGGAACAGGGCCCTAAGATATATTCGATTGGAGGATGACAGAAAATTGCAAGAGAGAATGAACTCATCCAACACTTATGAGTCAACTAACAGGAAGTCAGAATCCTCATTTAAGCCATATCGCTCCAAGCCATATGGTAGAAGTGAAAATAAGAAAGTGAATGCTGTCGAAGATGAGGATCCTGAAGAATATCCTGAACTATCTGAGTATTGCTTTTCTGTTAACATTCCTGAATTAATGTATGCCATGCAGGGTTTAGGAGACAAGGCTAGGTGGCCTCGAAAGAATCAACAAAAAGCTGACTGGAAAGATAAGTCAAAATGGTGTGCCTTCCACGAAGATTTCGAACATGTGACCGAGGATTGCATTGCCCTAAGAAAAGAAATAAGCTATCTTCTGAGCAAGGGGTATCTGAAAGATCTCTTAGGAAGAAAGAAGAATAAGGGTCAGGATACTGAGAAGGATCCTGAACGAGCGGCCTCACCTCCCACAGATGCTAAAATAATCAACTTCATTTCGGGAGGATCCGATATTTGTGGGACTTCGTATTCGGCGGCGAAGAGACATGAAAAAGAAGCTAAGGCCGAAAGGGGAGACAAACCTGTCAGGATGGCTACCCTCACAACTGACAAAGTGATCACATTTGATGCTGATGACAGGGATACTGTCCAGGATACTGTCCAGGATCCTCACCATGATGCTCTGGTAATAACATTATATGTGGCTAACCATTTTGTTCGCAGGATACTGGTTGATAATGGCAGCTCCGTCAACATAATCCAACTAGAGACTCTGAAAAGAATGAATGTATCTCCAATAGATATCACTTCGAAATCTACAGTGCTTGTTGGATTCAGTGGAGAAGCTAGAAACACAGTAGGAGAGATAAAGTTGCCAGTATATGTTGAAGGAGTCAACTCAATACAACGTTTCTGTGTAATGGATTCCCTATCCTGCTATAATATCATACTAGGAAGACCATGGATTCACGATATGAAGGCTGTGCCATCAACATATCACCAATGCATCAAGATCCCTACCCTTTGGGGAGTTGTCAAAGTTGATAGTGATCAGCAGGAGGCGAAAGAATGCTACTCATCCTCGATGAAATCCTCAACCAAGCCTAGTACAACATAGCAATTAAAGATGCGGGCCCAGGATATCGTGGAGGATTCGGAGCAGGATGTGAAGAAAATTATCCTGGATCAGGATAATCCTGATATCTCGGTGCTCGTAGGAACCAATATCCCTCAGGATATTGAAGAACAGTTAACTAACTTTTTGAAGTGCAGGATGTCAACGTTTGCATGGAAGCATGAGGATATGACAGGCATATCCAAAGACATTATCACTCACAAGCTTGGGATTGATAAATCATTCAAGCCTGTTCAGCAAAAAAGGAGGAAGTTTGCTCCTGAGCGGAATACGATTATCCAAGAGGAAGTTGAGAGATTATTGAAGTCCAGGATGATCAGAGAGGTTAAGTTCCCAAAGTGGCTAGCAAACGTGGTTGTGGTACAGAAGAAAAATGGGAAATGGAGAGTTTGTGTAGACTACACAGACTTGAACAAGGCTTGTCCTAAAGACCCATTTCCTCTTCCCCACATTGATGCAATGGTAGATGCCACTGCCGGGCATGAAATGCTGACCTTCATGGACGCATCCTCAGGATTTCAGCAGATCCAAATGGAGCCTTCTGACCAGGAGGATACTGCCTTCATGACACCAACAGGTATTTATTGTTATACAGCTATGTCTTTTGGTTTGAAAAATGCAGGTGCAACATACCAAAGATTGGTAAACATGATGTTCAAAGACAAACTGGGGGACACCATGGAGGTGTACATTGACGATATGGTGGTAAAATCAAAGAAAGCTCAGGATCACCTCCAGGATATTAAAGAAGCATTTGATATCCTGGATCAGTACAACATGAAGCTAAATCCTGCTAAGTGCCATTTTGGAGTGGGGGCAGGAAAATTTCTAGGATATATGGTGACCAAAAGAGGAATAGAGGCGTGCCCGGAGCAGATTAAAGCCATCTTGGATATTAAATCGCCCTCAAATATGAAGGATGTTCAACGATTAACAGGGCGAGTGGCAGCATTAAACAGATTTATCTCAAGATCCTTAGAAAAATGCAAAGATTTTTATGATATCCTGAAGAAAAACAAGAAATTCGAATGGGGTGAGAAGCATGAAGCGGCACTACAGGATTTAAAGCAATATCTTTCAACCGCACCTCTATTGATGAAGCCTGAGAATGGTGAACCATTATCCCTATACCTCGCAGTATCAGGGAATGCTGTAAGTGTCGTCCTTGTAAAGGACCATGAAGGTCAGCAATATCCTGTTTATTATGTTAGTAAAAGCTTGTTAAATGCTGAAACTAGATATTCTCATTTAGAAAAATTGATACTAGCATTAGTTATGGCATCAACAAAGCTTAGACATTATTTTGAGACCCATAGGATTCATGTTAAAACTAATTATCCTGTCAAAAATGTGCTTAGGAAACCAGAGATGTCAGGTAGGATGGCCAAGTGGTCAGTAAAATTAAGTGCTTATGATTTAGTATATGAACCTAGAAATGCCATAAAGTCTCAGGCTTTAGCTGACTTTGTGGCTGATTTTAGTAGTGACATTCAGGATGAGGTAGACTTAGAAGTTCAACAGTTAGGAGAATCCTCAGGATCCTGGACATTATATACTGATGGTGCATCTAATATAAGAGGAGTAGGATTGGGAATACTACTAAAATCGCCACAGGGGGACTTATTACCCCAGGCTATTAGATGTGAATTTCCTCCTACTAATAATGAAGCAGAGTATGAGGCTTTAGTTGCAGGATTAGAATTGGCTAAGAACATGAGTATCAAGAATTTGCAAGTATATGTTGACTCTTTGTTAATTACTAACCACTTTAATGGATCCTATGCAGTTAAGGGCGAGAAATTAATCGAATATCTCGATATTCTCAAAAAATTAGCAGGATATTTCGATGTTTTTGCACTTGAACAGGTACCAAGGGAGGATAATGCTGAAGCAGATGCCTTAGCAAATTTGGGATCATCGATCAGGATACCTGAAGGGACCCAAATACCAATATTACATGTCTTATATCCTGCAACGAATCCTCAGGATAAAGAAGTAGCGGGTATTCGGGATCCTGGAGCAGAATATCCTGAACAGGATCCTAAATCCTGGACGGCTCCAATTGTGAAATATCTCAACGAAGGACACATCCCCGGAGATGAAAATCCTAAGGCATTTAGGATGAAAGTATCACGATTCACTATTATAAATAATGTTTTATACAAGAAATCTCTTGCAGGACCCTATTTGAGGTGCTTGGAGGATCCTGAAACCAAAGAGGTACTTCAGGATATACATGAAGGGGATTGTGGTAACCAAACTGGGGGCAGGTCATTGTTCTCGAAAGTATTAAGGACAGGATATTATTGGCCAACGATGAGGAAAGATGCTGCAGAATATGCTCGAAGATGTGATGCATGTCAAAGGCATAGCAACATACTACATCAACCAGCTGAACCACTATATCCTGTTGTTTCCCCTTGGCCATTCATGAAATGGGGAATGGACATAGTAGGAAAGTTACCAAAAGCTCCGGGAGGAAAATTCTTTATGCTAGCAATGACAGACTATTTCTCAAAGTGGGTTGAAGCTGAAGCATTTGTTCAAGTTAGAGACCAAGAAGTAGTATCCTTCATAAAGAGGAATATCCTGACCAGGTTTGGGGTACCGGCTGAAATCATTTGCGATAACGGGTCCCAGTTTATAAGCAAGCGGACTACTGACTTTTGCAAGAGTTGGGGAATCAAAATAATCACGTCTACGCCGGTACATCCTCAAGGGAATGGACAAGCTGAATCTTCAAACAAGATAATTGTCAATAACTTAAAGAAGAGACTTGGAGCCAAAAAAGGAAGATGGGCGGAAGAACTACCCTTCGTTCTGTGGGCTGATAGGACAACGGTAAAGAATGCAACCGGCCAAACACCATTTTCCTTGGTATTTGGAGCAGAAGCAGTGATTCCAACCGAAATGGTGATACCTACTGCAAGATCTATCCTACAAAATCCTGAACAGAATCCTGAAGCCTTATGTCAAGATTTGGATACTATAGATGAAAAAAGAGATGCAGCAAGGCTAAGGATAGCAGCATATCAACAAAGAATATCCAGAGCATACAACAAGAATATAAGGACTAGGAGATTTCAAGTTGGTGATTGGGTGCTAAGGAAGGCTTTTCAGAATACTACTAATCATGCCGATGGCAAGCTAGCTCCGAAATAGGAAGGACCATATGAAGTTGAGTCAGAAGCAGGGAAAGGAGCATATAGACTCAAGAATATGGAAGGGGATATGCTACCGAGATCCTGGAATGCAATACACTTAAAGCTCTATTTCAAGTAAGGATAGAATTTAATTTCTATCTCAGTATGGTATGTATTCCATCTCTTTTAAATATATTTGTTTATTATCTTGAACCCAATACTGACTTAAGCATCGGAGGGGTGTTAGCCAAGCTAACACCCACCTTAGTTTACAGTTGTTTTGCAGCATATGTTTCAGGATATAACTCCAGGATATGCACTCAGGATAACTCGAAAGATTAGAGGATTGGCCCCCTCTCTCACGTTTAAGGGATCCTGATCCCTTCAAAGGTTTAAAGGTATTCACCTTTCTTTCGAATTGGGTTTAAACACCTCGCCTGGAGCGCAAGATATCTAGGTATAGTTCAAGGTGGCGGGACCAGTTCATGTAAAAGTGGCTGACAATTTCGTTACTGTTGGCTATATCCTAGATCCTGAAGGTATATGAGGATTGATCACCCTCTCTCACGAAAGGGTATTTTCATACTCTCTAAGGTTTAAAGGTTTTCACCTTTCTAAGATTTGGAGTTTATACACTCTCGCCTGTAGCACATGAAACTCAGGGTTTATCCCCAGGATATCAGGGTTTATCCCCAGGGTATCAGGGTTTATCCCCAGAGTATTAAGGGTTTATCCCCAGTATGCTAAGGATTCATTTCAGGATATCAAGGGATTTGCCCCGGGGTGTTCGGAATTTATTCAAGCCAAAGTGTGAATACATTTGAATTTCTGTGTCAAACACAGGGGACATACATTATACTGTTCAAAGGATGGATCCAAGTTTGTGAGCATGCACTAGGGACATACTTATGATGCAAGATTGAAATTGATTCTTTAAGAATCTCTGGTATGATCTTTCCTTTTTATTTGGATAATTTTTAGATTGTATCATGAGCAGGATATTTTTCAGGATATACTTACAATGGGTTCCCAAATATGATCAAACAAAACTATTTTTATAACTTAAGTTTGATAAGTTACGAGGCAGTATCCTGAGTAGGATATCTCTCAGGATATTCTTGCAGTATGTTCCCAAGATTGTCTAAATATAACCATTTTTCATAAATAAGGTTCAAATACTAAGGTAGTAATAAAAGAAATAAAGCTAGAGAAGGGTTATATTATTAACATATCAAAAGTTGTGCTCTTGGTTTCACCTTAAACCAAGGACCATCCGCCAAGAGCACAAATAGTTTCTTACCCTATGTACTGAACAGTTGAAGGTTTTGTCTCAAACTGAGACCCATCCACCTCCAACTGTCAAAAGCAAAACATACTAACGGTGATGACCAAGGGCTTCGTCCTGAAACTCAGGATCCCTCCACCTTTGGTCATCATATTGTTTAAGTGCAGAAAAGTAAAGTGCAGAAAAAGTAAATTGTTTAGGGGATTACAGACCAACATTCAAATTTAAAAAGGTGGGCTCCGGCCTTGGCACGTATATCCATCATTGCCCACCTAAATGCCCTCACACAGCGGCATCTTTTCCAACCTTCTCTGCCTTCTCAGCACCAGCATCCTCACCAGCATTTATCCCAGCATCCGCTCCAGCGTCCTTCTTGTCTCCGGCCTGGTCCACCACCTCTGCTGACTTAGAAGATTCACCGGCTTCAGCAGGGAGTGGCACAGCTTTGCCTCCAAGCTCCTTCAGCTTGGCCACCCAGGACTCGACCGGCCAGGATGGGCATACCAGGCCTGTCTCCTTGGCCTCGTAAGCCATCTTTATGCGGGCTTGTAGCAGAGAGACAATGGCAGAGGCTTTGATTCCCTCCCGGAAAGAAACCATAGCCTGTTCATGCTCCATCCAGACGGTGGCAAATTTGAGCTCAGCATCCTGGGTGACCTTCTTCAGCTTGTCCTCATAATGCCGGGTCTTCACGTCGGCGATAGCCCCTTGGTCAGCAACGGTGGTCTCGAGTTGTTTGATTCTGGCTTCTTGGAGAGCACTGGTGCTGCAAGCGTCGTTGTAGAGGTGGAGCAGATGCTGGAGGCCCTGCACATCAAATTTCAGGTATGAGTCAATATGTGCTAATCAGGATATCCTATCAGGATATATGTGCAGGATATGTAGCAGGATATTACCTTGTTGAGGAAGGATGTCATTGGCTCTAAGGAGTCTGAAAAGCTGAGCTCATCATAGGAGAACCCTTCTGGACCTGGAGCACTGACTTCAGTACCTTTCCTCTTTTTTGCGGTGGAAGCACGACTCCTTAGATTAGGCTTAGGAGCTGGTACTGGCTTGGAGCTGGTGGCAGCAGGGGTCTCTTTCTTGACCATGACCGGAGTGGGGTAACTGTCGAGCTCATCAAGATCAAGAAGGATTGGGACTTTGCTGGAATCTGCATACAGGGAGTAAAATTTCTCCTAAGTATATTGAATAAAAACATGTGTGTACAGGATATTTTGCAGGATCCTTACCAGACATGTTTGCACTAGAAAGAGGACTTGGAGATGGTGGAGACGGGTTAAAACTTCGTTCAGCCTCTGGAAGGAGTCTGATAGTGTCGATCCTTTTCTGTGAATCAGCAAGGGGAGGTGCAAGCTTCCTAAAATCAGCTGCATACACAACATAAAAAAAAACTCATTAGTTCAGGATATGAAACAGGATAAGAGACAGGATCGTTCTTAAACCCTAAGTCCTACCCTTTCTCAACCACTTCACCGGATATTCCGTTCCACCAGGAATGGAGTCTCTTTTTACAAAGAAGTACTTAGATTGCCAACCCTCTTCGTTCCTGGTGGCACGAAGTATCAGTGGGTCACCGGAAGTGGAATAAAACAGAAATCTAGATGATCCATGGCATCTAAGCTTATAAGCTAGGGGGAGATCATGTACAGAAAGATCAGGGATGTGGTTTTTCTTGATCTGATCAAGAACAGACGGAACACGCCAAAGCATTGGCATTGTCTGGCTAAAAGAGATTTTTGTGATTTTGAAAAACTCGGTGATGAAATCAGGGAAGGGGAACTGCAACCCTAAGGTGAAAGAAAAGGCATTGAAGCATATCCACTCGTTGGAGACCATATCTGACCGGATTTCTCGGTCGAATGGCCGGAATATCGTTCCATTCGGAAAGATACCGGAGGATTTTAGGGCTGACAAATGGGCACTATCAAAGGTGCATATCTCCTTCTCCGGTTCTTGGAGAAGGTTTTGTTGGATGAATGTGGGAGCCGAATCACCGGAGCTAGATCTTGTTTGTCTTGGCATTTGGTCGCCTGAATTTTTCACCGGAGAATGAAGATAAATATGAAGATGAGGGAGAGAATGTTACCTTTTCCTTGTCGATTATGATTAAAAAAGAGATGAGGATGAGAAGATATAGGGTATGATGAGTAAATATAGGCTGGGTAGTTGAAAACGGTCACATCATTGGTCTTATCTATTAATAGCCTCGGTCTTCGTGAAAAATGTAACCGTTAGTGTAGGATAACAAACGGTAACATTTTTGGGGACAATTGTTATGGGTGAAATTCTGAGCCCATATCCTGGAAAATATCTTGATTTGTATCTTGGTTATATAGTATCTGTTTACATCCGGGATGCTGGTTCAGGATATTGGTAACATCCTGAATGGTATCCTCAGGATTACTAACGGATTATGTGCAGGTACGTGGGTTAGAAGCTATCAACGTTCACGAAGACTCATTCCGCGGAAGACTCGGTCCAAGTTGTTCGAGGAAAGACGTTAAGCCCGCTTTATTTGGTTCCAAACGGCTATTTATGGAATATTCGGGAGCATCCCATATTTATAGGAATTTTAGTTTCTATTTTGTAACTATAAATAGTTGGGTATACCAGATCGAATAGGACATCACATTTACACTCGCTACACTCTAACACTCGCTCTCTAGCAATCTTCACTTTCATACAAAAACATTGTAACACTTAGCGATCTGGTCTATATCCTGCACTGTATCCTGACGTTTGAAGCAATAAGAAGAACAAGGCAGCTGCGATTGTCAGCTCCCGAGGTTTTATACCGGCGATCTAGATTGATCAAGCGCTTTCCTCGTACATCTCGTGTCATTTCCTTTACTTTTTACTCATTGTTTGATCGCAGATACAGCTCAATATCCTGAGCCATATCCTGAGTACTGATTTTCCAAATAACTTAACCGGCATATTTTCAACACACTTTCTAGCACACTACCTCACTTTACTAATTTGATCACTTAATTGCCTCGGTAATTTTTGACCAAAACAGTATTATTATTATTATATACATTACCAGTCTGAGGATTCTGGCCATATCCCGAAGCATATCCTGAGCTTCTCACAGTTGACACTCTGACTGAAGAGGGTATCTCAGGAGTATGACTCTGGGAATGGCTAGGTACAATATTCCCCCGGTTATCCTCAGTATAAACTGCAGAACTGAAGTTCAAAGCCCTGGGTTGCAAGGGAGTGACAGTATCTTCAGCAGGCCTGCTTGAGCCGGATTTCAAGAGTTGTATCTCTCTCATCAGCATCTGATTAGTTTCCTGCTGCTGCCTCATCTGTTCCTGTACACTACCAAACAAATTCAGAATTTCTTCATTAGAAGCCAAAACAGGACCAGATCCCTGGATATTGCGAGCGGGGATAACATCCCGAGCCACATGAATTTCAGTTCCTTGTGAAGAGGTTTGCGTTCTCGGAGGAGGTGGTGGAAGCATCGAACCAATTATTGCAGAGGTTGTAGCAGACACGGTGAAAGAGCTCATGTTTGATCTCGAGGTCATTGAAAATAGTGTGGCAAAAAGTTTTGAAAATAAAAAACCAAGTAACGATTTTGCAAAAACTTTTAGTAGAAGTAGCACCACTTGCCCCACGGTGGGCGCCAAATTGTTTTGGTCAAAAATTACCGAAGCAATTAAGTGATCAAATTAGTTAAGTGAGGTAGTGTGCTGAGCATGTGTGTTGAAAAATATGTTGGCTTGTTAGTTTGCGTAAACAGTTTTCAGGATACGGATCAGGATATTGAGCTGTATCTATGATCAAACAATGAGCAAAAATGTAAAGGATGACACGGGATGTACGAGGAAAGCCCTTGATCAATCTCGATCGCCGGCACAAAACCTCGGGAGCTGGCAATCCCCGCTGCCTTGTTCTTCTTATTGCTTCAAATATCAGGATACAGTGCAAGATATAATGCGGATCAAATAAGTGTTACAATGTAATTTGAGTACAAGTGTAAGTGAGTTGTGAGTGTTTGCAACTAGAGAGAAAGAGTGTGTGAAAGATTGTGTGCCTTAATCTGATCCGATCAATCCCTTTTATAGTAAAAGAAACTAACTAACTATCCTATTATTCCGGGATTCAGCGAATATTCCATACGTGAACGTTGCAGTCCACGTCTTCCGGCTTCAACGTCTATAACCCAACTGATTTGCCCGAGTCTTGAGGAGAAGAAGTCCACCTGACCGTTAGAGACTGGTTACAACAATCTACACGTGAGTTAATTAGTTACTACCAGGATATTGCATCAGGATGTTACCAATATCCTGATCCGGTATCCTGATCACAACAAAAGAAACATAGTCAGAATATTAGCCAGGATATATGAACAGAAAATCGCCCATAACAATCATAAAAACCCTAATTACGAATTAAGAGGAGTTTGGACAAATTTCAGAGTTCTTGGAGAGCGTTTTTTAGCACGGAGAGCTACCGGTTGAAGATACGAAGTGCGGGAATCATTCGGGTGTCTTTACTTTCGTATTTCTTTACCGTTATGTCTTGTGTACTCGTTAATACTCTGATTTTGATGTTTTTCATGACTTTACTTGGCTAAATCTTTGTTAACTGCCTTAACATGGATGATTGATTGCTATTGTTTTGATTATATTTTGGATTTATGAAAACTATGGTTATTTATGAATTGTAAACGATTCGTTCTATCGGTTAGATGTATATGCGTGCTTGATATTGTTTGAATATTAATTATTACTTCATGTGATTCTTAGTGACGGTCTTTATCACATAATAGAGTCATGCTAGGGTTTTAGATTTAGGCGAGTGTCTATATCACATAATAAATCTTGAATTCTTTAAGGTGAGATTACGTAACTAACCTTAGAAGTAATAGTTTGTAATCTTATAAAATCAAGTGTTCTACCAATCATCAATAGCTGTAAGGTGCGAGATTATTGCTAGGTCTAAGTGATTAAACCGTAAGGTGGGTCCTTCTTAGGAAGTAAACCTTTTGGTTGCTGTCTAGCAAGTCTAATTGAGAAAACAAGTCTATCCTAGGTTTAGATCTCGACAGGGAGTGAGCCTTGTAGGATACTTTTATAAATCCATTAGATGTCTTGTAAAGGAGTCTAATAACCGGTAATTTAACAACCTTTAGGGGATCATAGCGCGCCCTTGAGAAGGGTTAGGGGTCCTTAGATTTCCCGAGAGGTGTGAATATTAAGATCCCGGTTCCATAGTAGACAACTTCCAAATATAATCATAACTAAAAGCAATCAGGATTCCTGTCTAGGTAGTGTTTCCATCATCTGAAAGAAGTCCACAGTAATTTGTTAGTTAGCTTAGTTAATTAATTTAGTTTTTATTTGCATTTTTAGGACTTTTAGAACCCCCCCCCCCTAAAACATAAAAATAGTTAAGTTTAATGTCAGTGTCCATCTAGATTAAGTAATTAGTGTAATTAATTAGAGTCTCGTGGGTTCGATATCCGGACTTACTTAGTTTTACTCGAGTCTATCGGTTCACTTGCCGGTTAGTAGTTTAGTAGAGTTTAGAGAGTCTAGAGTATTTCTTTGAGTCTAGATTTAGGTTAATTTTAGTTGTTTTTATTAAACTACTTTTAGCAGATCAAGTTTTTGGCGCCGTTGCCGGGGACTCTTGGCAATTGCGTTGATTACTTTGTTTGGACTTCATTTGATATCACTACGTGCTATTTGTGTGCTTTTGAGTCGTAGGAGTCTAAATAGTCCTAGTGTCTTTTGTTTTTATTTTTAGAGTCTTTGTTAGAGTTGTGTTACTTGTCTATTGTCGGTTTTGCAGTGAATGCCCCATACACGCTCTCACGGACCACCGAAGCCGCCGATTGACTTGTCTACCGTCTCGTCTTCTAGTTTAAAGGTTTGTAAAACTTCTACTTCATCTTCCGCCACTTCTGACTCTACATCTCAATCTAAACCACCAGACTTTGACTTCACCCCGAAGTCATCACCCCACAACTCCCCACCACCCTCCTGTTCCCGTACACCTAGTCCTACACCCGTAGCTCAAATGGCCAATAGAACCATTTACGAACAAGCCACCACCGGCTTCACCGGTGCTAATTCCCCCATCACCCTTCCAAACATCACTAATGATAGGTCCTGGCAGATTCCATCCTACATCATGACGGCCATCACTAACTCATGCCAATTCCATGGCCGTGATGATGAGGATGCTCCCGCCCACATTAACCGCATCACCCGTTTTTGTGGCACCTACTCTATTGAAGGTGTTAATCTAGATGCCAGGTACCTATAGGTCTTCCCATTTTCTCTCGCTGGCCGCGCAGCCGTCTGGTTCGATTCGCAGCCAGCGGGAACTTTCACCACCTGGGCAGGTTTACGAGATGCTTTCTTAGCTAAGTACTTCCCACCTGCCAAAGCATCTCGTCTACGCGATCAGATCCATTCGTTCCGAATGGAGCCTGACGAGCCATACCACCTGGCCTGGGAGCGTTTCCAAACTCTGATTTCTCATTGTTCTTAGCATGGGTTGTCGGATTGGGCACTTGTTGAAAAGTTCTACAATGGTCTCACCCCCGAGATCAAAGCCCGGTTCGATACTTCTGCTGGAGGGCAACTTATGGGTAAGAAGACAGTCAATGAATGTAATGATTTGTTTGAGAGTTTCGCCCACTCTGGTATGGACTATAGCGCTACCCGCAGGACTTCCATTCCTTTGACTACCTCCTCGGCTATACAGTCAATCTCGGCGATATATCGGTTATCAGACCTTGGCTGGCATATCGGTTTAAAAAATCGGTAATAATATCGGTGGCGATAATATTGGTGATATATACGGATATATCGCCGATATTTTGTATTTCTGATATCGGTCATCTCACCGATAATATCAACAGGCCCAACTATAGTCACATAATTCGCTGGTGATAGAGAATTCAATCGTGATAGAGAAGAAATGGTGGCTAATCGAGGCTTACCTGCTGATCGAACCTTACCTTCCCTGCTGAATCATAGAATGAAAGATCTGTCTGTCGGCTGTTTGTTTTTTAGGTTTAGAAGATGGAGGAGCGAACAGGGGAGGTAATAGACAAGAGGACGGCGGCTGCTTTAGTTTAGGGTTTTTTTTTAGTTTACAGGTGATGGTTGATTAGTAGGGTTATAAAAATTAACTCATTCTTTTTCTTGTTTACACACCTTTTCTTTTAACTGAATTACCATTTCATCATCCAGTTATAGATTTATCAAAATTAACATCCTAGACTTTTACAAGTTAGTGCATAAAGATGTTGTATATATATATATTTAGGGTCAGGATTTAGAGAAAACGCTCAAAAGTGTGAGAACGGAGAGAACGCCTATGGATCGTCAGATCAAAACAATATATGGACTAGATGACGCGGTGGCATTTTCGTAAGTAAAATTACTTTTATTAATCTGGCGCGCTTCATTAAGGGTAAAAGGGTCTTTTGACTTAACATAAAACGCCAAACTCACGCTATTAAAATCCCGCCTCAACACACATACAACATTTCATCTTAATATAACGCCATAGATATAAAACGCCAAACTTTGTTTTTAACCGATAAAGCTGAACAAACAGTACCAAAACGACGGAACTTTATTACTAGCATTTACTGCAATAAAAATCGCGCCTAAAATACGCGCCAAAAACTTCCTATATAAACAAACTCTCAGAATTACTAAAATCCAAACCAAAACCACAAAAACCTATATTTTCCTCTACACCATTCATCTTATAAACGCCAAAAAAAACCAGAATATCAAAGATTCAAATCCATGTTTCTTTGATATACACAATTTTCTCAATAAACTTTCACTCTATGTAATGAGCAAGATCCTCAATATAAACGCCAAAACATACAAAAACCACATAACTTCAAAAAACACATTTCATGGAGATTCTATTTTTGTTCTCTATAAAGTTTAGCTAAACAGGATGGATAACATTGTTACACATCTTTCTTGACTGAGAATTAACAATGTTATCCATTTCGTTCAGCAAAACATTATTGAGTTTAGCACGACCAAAAATAGAAGTTTATGGAAGTTTTATTTAGTGGCGTTATTGTTTTTTTTTTTTTGGAGTTTGATTTCCTTGCACGATCTTATATTGTTTGTTATTTAACTTCGAAGTAGCATGTTATGAACAAAGAGATAGAAAAAAGAAAAAGATGCAAAAAAAAAACGCCAAACTGAGAAATGTCTGTGTTCTATAGCATTGAAATAAAAAACGCCAAACTACTCTACACTGGCTCTCAAAGACCATCTGTACGTGTTCTTGTAGGTCCCTCGGAGGTTGAGGTAAAACCTTATCCCTGTAATGTTTAACAGACTAGCAAGTGCGGAATCCAAGCTAGCATGCAAACCGATAGTTTATATGAGAACACAAGCTACAAAGAGAAAGGTAGACACACGAGATATCAAAGTTTTCTCTTGTATTTCAGTGGACACGGTTACAGACCTTGACCAAACTGAAAATACGCTCTCTACAAGACTAGGTTCACTCACACTTTTGAAATGAACACATACATGGGTATATATACCCAAACACAGACTGCATGGTCGAAGGATGGATAGAATGATCCGAAAGATCATCTATCGAGATGCAAGCCTATCGAATGATCACAAGTACCTCGAAGGATGGCATCCTTCGAGGTCTTTCTAATGTTCATCGAAGGCTTATCTTTCGAGGTCTCGAAGGATATAAACAATCCTTCGAGACATATCCTTCGGCACACACAATTTACAAACAAAGTTCTAAGTGTTTGGCCAAGTCAACCAGGAGGATGGTTGACTTGGTCAAACTTACATTAAGCACAAATAACAACAACATTAAGACGTAAATAAGACGACAAAAGACAACGTTTTATATCATTACAAAATACAGACAAAGTACAGACACAAGTGCACCAACAAACTCCCCCTTGGCTGTAGCTTTGTCTTGATCTTCGTGTCTTCACGTCTCTGACGTCCTTTCAACCTTCAGGTGATGCGAAGACCATGCACTCCCCGCATTCACAAGTAAGTTGAAACAATAACGCGCCATCTTCTGAAACTTCATCGCTTGCTCGCGATCTCTAACCAAGTAATTGATCTCGTGATCTTTAAGGACAATAATATCCGATCTGGACATGTTAGCAATCCACATCGGATCTATCATTCGAAAATTCTCCTGACTGTCCTTAAACAAGATCACTGCTTCTCCAGTATCAGCATCATAGACCCAGCAGCGAAAGTTTCCAAGAAAGTCTGTCTTCATCTTCATCAAAGGTATCTTCTTCATCAACTTTGGAGGATCATATACCAAACGATAACGAGCAGTGTTTGTCTCTGGATCAAGTGTGAACCTGATTTGCTCGTATCGTGGAAACTGCGGCTTGTATAGAGGGTCCTTCCAACCTCTCCTCCGTTCCAATCTAATCTTCTTCGCAAACAATTCCACCATCTTATCTCCAACTCGATTGATAACATCCAACTGAGCTAACACTGCAACATCATAATACGGAAGTGACAGAATGCTAAGAAGAGACCTGAAGTACTGAAGGCCACTTTCTCGCTTCACGACCATGCAATGAAGATCCTTAATAAACATCCAGCTGATAATCCGACCTCGAGCTTCATTCCTTTCTAAAATCATGTAATTGGCCTGATCCAACGGGGGGAGCGGAGGAGGATTCCTAGCTAGGAAATCCGCTCGCCATTCATTCACAGTTTTGTCACGGCTTTCTTGAGCTGTAGGAGACTCTGAAGAAGGATTAGAAGATTCTGCTGTCTTAGCTTCCACAAATTCATCATCAGGCGCATTAAGCTCTACATCATCCTGACCAACATAAACAGGACGTTCCGGATCCGAACCGATGAAGATTTCTTCTATCGCAGAGAAATCGGTTTCGTCCGGAATTAAAGGAGTAGCATCAATCGTGGTCATATCAACTTCATCCATTGCTGTTAGAGCCAACACACACTCATCAGACATCTCAGTAATATGTTCTCCCTCTTCTAATGGTTCACCCGTGACCGGATGAAACTGTTGAACAATTGAAGATTCAGGAAGATCAGCAAACGTTTCTGGATCAAGACTAACATGTTCTAAAACTGCCGAGGCTTCCAAAGTTTCAATCTGCTCAGACGGACCAGTAGTAGCTGTTGGAGGAGCAGTTGGAGCATCTTGAGATGTACCAGACCCACCTGCAGCACCGGATGCAGTTGCACCGGAACCTGAGGCAGCTGGTTGATCAGGATTCGCTGCATCATCATCCTTATCATCACCACGTCTTGAAGGAAGAATGCCCATTGCTTTGCATCTTTCATCCCAAAGCGTAACTACTTTATGATCGATCTTCTTGAAGTTTGCTTGAACAGGCCTGAAGGCTTCTATTAAACGATCATCACGATTTTTATAGCGATTCGACAGCTCTTCATGCTTCTGCTTTAACGCTTTCGCCTCATTCTCCAACACAGTACTATGCCCTTTCATAACCTCAACTTCCTTATCACGCGCCTTGTTTGCTTCTTTCAGCCTTTCAATCTCTAAAGCTTGCTCTTTTATCTTGACATTTTGAGCACTAACAAGTGAGACCAGCTTGTTGTGTGCTTCAGCATCCTTTGTTCGTTGTACACGTTGCTCTTCAATTCTTCTAGTATTCCGAACAACTATGTTACCCAGTTCACTGACTTGTTCAATCAGAAAGTGAATCTTCTCAGCATCAGACAACCCAGATAATGTTTCTGCTAGAGTAGGCCGCGAGGGCTCAGGTCCTGAGGAGCCAGTCTGGCCAGATGTACCTGTTGGACCAGAAATAACAAGAGGAGGACGTGGATGTGTACCTGAGACGGGGGTTGCAGGCGGCGGCTGTTGATCAACAGGCGCCGTGCGTGCCCCAGAAGATGTCTGTGGAGAAGAGATCAGCTCTAGCATCTCAGATGTAGTTAATTGTTCACTGATAGGAGGAAGCTGATGCTCTGGAGGCGGTGAATGATGGATCGGATCAGGTATAGAGACATCACCAGCAGTTTCACCTGATCCACCCTTTGATTTCTTTGAAGCACGAGTACCCTCTCTTCTTGATTTCCTCTTCTTTCTAAGAAAACCAGCAGCAGGAATATAATCTTCATCTTTGTCAGATTCTGCAGCCCTAACTGATTTCACTATAGGCTCAAAACCACGAAAGTTTCCACGCTGATCATAAACCTTTTGCATCCCTGGAGGAGGAGGATTATCATCCTCAGAAGATGAATCTTCATCACCATCACCTCCTTCGTCATCAGAAGACGAACTGCTTTTATCATCCATCCTCCTTGGCTCGTCCACCTTACTCTTGCCTTTGTCTGCCGCAACGTCAACTGTTTGACTTGCAGAGCCAACATCACCACCTGCACTACCTTGAACAACAGGCTCGACAAACACTCCCTGAACTTCCTCTGCAGCCACATTCACATCGACTTCAACATGTGCTGCAACACTTGAACTACCAGCAGACTTCCTGCTTGATGCCTTAATACCATGCTTATCCCCGAGCTGTGAGGTAGCCAAAGCAATTAACCTCGGTTCTTCATCATCAGAATCACTCGCATCTCGACGCCATTTGTTGTTCTGCGGAGCCTCGTAGGCTGGAACGTCGAGATGACCAATAAGCTTTCTAATTGGATCCGATTCTTTATACTTGGACATCGATTTGAAGATCAGCAAAGTACGCTCGTTCATTGGATTAACTGGAAGAACATCTGCTGCGACCTTTGTAAGATTCGGAATCTGATCATCGATTATCATCTGCAAGAATCTCGGATATAACCAAAACTTGGTCGACGTCCTTTGAGTTGCTGATGGAAGAGGCCTGCGTACATTCTCCTTCAGATTGTCGAAAATGTAACGTGATATGTTAAACGGCTTGTTCAGAATCAACGCCGTAAACAATCCTGTCAGTTCAATTGGCGACAAGTCATATCCCGATCTTTTGTTGCTCAGGCAATGAATAAGAACATGCAGTAGAAACTTGTATCGAAGTGGCATAAACCCCTTGTTTATCTGATTCGCCAGCACATTGTCGCTATAACGAAGTCTCATTAGTAAACCTCGCTGACATTGTAAATCAATCGATGTCGAGTCTCCAGGTTGATCTCCCAACTGTAATCGTGCTCTGATGGTGTTCTCGGTGATCACCACAGGTTTCTTATCAACAAAAGCTCTAATCACTTCCTGATTATCCACAGTTTCGACCACCGCAGAATTCCAAAACTCCTTGATCTGTGATTGATATGCAGTGTGTTGAGTTGTAATTGCATAATTGATTCGCGATCGATGTAGGTACTGCATTATCTCATCAAATTCCGGACTAACTTTGTCGTCCGGTTGCAGATAAGCGGTCGTGTTGTGTCTAGGCTCCGACATAGACTCAACTTCCGATTTTTCTTTCTTGGTTGGTTTTGCCCGCTCTTTCTTCTCTTTTGGTGCCATTTCTGTTCATGAAAAAGTACACGAAATGAGAAAACGGGTCAAATGGTCAACACTGATTTCACACTTAGAAAGATTTCAATTTGAAAAATTTCTAAGTGTTGAATGATCGAAGGATACATAGAGTCATCGAAGGATGACATCTTGACTCGAAAGATCATCATTTGATCGAAAGGTGCTATTGTCTTCGAAGGATGAAGGGACTTATCGAAAGATCAACTTTCGAAAGATAAAAATTTTGAAAGCTGGTTTGATCAGTCGAAGGATCTGATCAAACGAAGGATGATCCTTCGGAAAGATTAGTTCGATGGATATTTTGAATCCTATCCTTCGAGGTCCAATGACATCATCTTTCGATCGAAAGATATCTTCCGGCGACACTGTTCATCGGCGATTTTCCGGTGAGTTTTGAATGTGTTTTCAAGTGTATACTGAGTGTATTTCAAACCATTTTGAACATCAACATTCAAAGCACTTCAAAATACTTAAACATATTATCAACAAAACCAAAACACCAACCCGGACACAACCCAAACCGAATACCAAACCCAACCACATGAACCGATAAACCCTAGACACCCATGACCATTTAGAATCAAACACTACTCTGTAAAACAAACATCAGACAATATAAGACTCATGATCAACCAAAATTATCACTAACAAGCATTCAACACATTCACATTATGTAAGACAAATGATCCGATGAGGGTTCATGATGTTGTTTGTTAAATGAAATATGGTTATCCTACCGTGATTGTGATTGTAAAACTAATAACGTGACTTGTTTCGATTTTGGCAGAGTAACAGTAGGATCAGAGGGTTTTTGAGAGATAAAATTTTGAACTGTTATGAACAAATGAAGAAGAAGACACCTTTTATACCCTGACCTCGAAAGTTGAACCATCTCGAAGGATGTGATCCATTCGAAAGATGAAAAGGAGACTCGAAAGATGAGATATTTGGTCGAAGGATCCACATTTGGATCGAAAGATACCAGATATTTGTTGAATCTCGAAAGATGATCCTCGAAGGATATCTTTCGAAATAAAACATCTTTCGAAAGACCTAATCAGCTCGAAGGATCCCATTGGTCAAAACCTTTGTTGACCAAAACATCTTTCGATTGACTTTCATTGACTTTCATTGACCATCTGATCTTTCGAGGGCCATTGCATCCTCGAAGGATCAGATTCACCAACACTTTGGATTTTTTTTTTTTTGGGAAATTTCCAATTTAAACCCTTCACATTCTTAAACATTTTCAGAAACGACCGTTTTGAAAAATTGCCCGTTATGAAGTTTAGCAAAGGTCAGTTTTATGAAGTAACTCGGCTTGCCAGATATCTGATCAAGTACCAACATCGGATAATCAAAAATAAGATTAATAAAGAAAATCTTTTTGGATTTTAGATTGATTAAAAAGCAACAATTTTAGAATCTTTTGAATGTTATCAAACGACATCACCGCTAATGTCGTGCTGATATGCACCAAACGACAAAAACTGTTTAAAGAAGACAATAAAAAAATAAGCATTAAAAGATAAGCAGTAAATAAATATGTACAAACACAACAACATTTTTGCGAGTTTCTGGCGAAGAGAATCATATCAGTTTGCGGTCTTTTGTCAAAACATATTTCCTTTTAATATTCTTTTACACAAATGGATAAGTATTCTACCACAATTACCGATATTGTTATCCACTTAAACTCAGCGATCAAGTGTAATCATAATGCATTGAGATACGTTAAGGTATGATTTATACTTACCGACCGGCGTTCATCCACTCACGACACATTCCCGTATCAAGGTATGCACGAGAGTTCATCTTACTGGGGAGTATACCATTTATCATCCGTTTTAACGTATATAACAATGTGAACAAGTCACTTATTTGATTTGAAAACAAGCCCTATGTGATATAATCACTTATTGATGAGGAACTTGATTTTCATATGCATGAGGGCACAGGAGCAAGTCCGTGAACAGGTCAGTACTTCCGTACAGCAGAGAGACGAACTTGACTCCCGGATAAATGTGATATTTTATCACTTATTTGATTGGACATGTGATTGTTTATCACTTATTGAGGTCAAATGCAGTATGTACACGTATGTATGGTATCATGGAAGATCTAGACTTGCGTCCCCGTTTTTTTTTTTTTTTTTTTTTTTTTTTTTTTTTTTTTTTTTCGGTAAAAGATACAACCATGATGCCCAGATGATAAACAGCATAAACCCCGAATATCTCAGAACCTCGGCAATCTATCAAACGAAATTTCGGTACCAAGACCATATGCCAATGAATGGTTCCCACCCAGTTTTCAGTTCGTTATGTTTATATCTCCTGCATACTTTAAAATGATCGTGAGTCTACCGGTACATCATTAGTAGAGCTACTTATCATTTTCTTTTCTTTTGATTTCTAGAAACATGTTTCGTCCGACCTCTGATGTAATATCATTTTCTCTTATCTTGCCAAGAAAACTCATTTTTGTTTTTCTATTGTTTTTGTGTTTTTCTGAATTTTCTCCCCCTTAAATGCAGAAAGTAAATAAAGTAAAGACATATTTTTGGATTTTTGCGGTTTTTCAATGTTTTTGTATTTTCCATGAAACTTTCTCCCCCTAAAATTCAAAAATAAAATAAAGTAAAAACATATTTTTTTTGGATTTTTAGAAAAAGAGATTTACAAAAGCGATTTTCCGAGGTCGGTTACTCTTGTTTCACCTTTATGCCGTTTACCAAAAGTAAATAATCGAATCTTGATTTATCAAATGCTTTGGTAAAAAGGTCGGCACGTTGGTGATCTGTATGAATGTGAACCACATCGATAAGTCTCTTTTCAAAGCAATCACGTATGAAGTGATATTTAATATCGATGTGCTTCGTTTTTGAGTGCTGTACAGGATTTCTAGTGATCTGTAGAGCAGCTTCATTATCAACAAAAATAGGAGTAGTTAGAAATTCAAAACCGTAGTCCCGCATCTGTTGTTGGATCCATAGAACCTGGGAGCAGCAACTAGACGCAGCAATGTATTCCGCTTCACATGTAGATGTAGCCACACATGTCTGCTTCTTGCACTGCCAAGTGACTAGGCGATTGCCTAAGAACTGACATCCTGCTGTAGTTGATTTTCCATCTTTCTTGCAGCCGCCGAAATCAGAATCACTGTAAGCCTTGAGATCGAAGTTATCATCCTTAGGGTACCATAACCCGGTGTCAGGGCAACCCTTCAGATAACGAAATATCCTTTTGACAGCAGCATAGTGAGAGACCTTCGGATTCGCTTGGTATCTGGCGAGAAGGCACGTTGGATACATAATGTCGGGTCTTGATGCAGTGAGATACATTAACGATCCAATCATAGCACGATAAAGTGAAGAATCCACAGCTTCCCCTTTTTCATCCGGAGTAATCCCGTGATTCTGCGGAAGAGGAGTAGAAATTGGCTTCGAATCGGACATCTGGAACCGGCTCAAGATGTCTCCAACGTACTTGGTTTGATGTATAAAGATTCCAGATTCGGACTGATTAACTTGCAAACCTAAAAAGAACGTCATTTCACCCATCGCACTCATCTCGAATCGATCCTGCATCACCTTCTCAAATTCCTTGCATAAATTATCATCGGTAGAACCAAAGATAATGTCGTCGACGTATACCTGTACCAACAGAAGATCTTCACCTTTTTCTTTGATGAAGAGGGTACAATCGATCAAACCCCGTCTAAACCCGTTGTTCAGCAGGTAGGTAGACAGTGTCTCATACCAGGCTCGAGGTGCTTGATGAAGACCATATAACGCTTTGTTAAGTAGTAAAACTCTGTCAGGATGTAATGGATCTTCAAACCCCGGTGGTTGCTCGACATATACTTCCTCTTCGACTACTCCGTGTAGAAATGCACTCTTAACATCCATCTGGTACACCTTGAATTTCTTGAAGGATGCGTAGGCTAGAAAGATTCTAATAGCCTCCAGACGTGCAACAGGAGCATACACTTCATTGTAGTCAATACCTTCTATCTGACTGAAGCCTTGAACAACTAACCTTGCTTTGTTTCGGACAACAATCCCACGGTCGTCCTTCTTGCACTTAAACACCCAACGAGTTCCGATCTTCTTGTAGTTGTCGGGCCTATCAACCAATTTCCATACGCCCAACTTCTCGAACTGCTGAAGTTCTTCTTGCATGGCTTCCACCCAGGAATCATCTTTCAATGCCTCCTTCCAAGATCTAGGCTCTTCTTGGCTAACATAGCAGGCGAAAGACCAATCATTTTGTTGTCCCGATTCTCGTATCTCAGCATACAAGCCAGCATTTTCGTTATTTCTGATTTGATTCCTTGTCCTTACACCACTGAGAACATCACCTATAATATTCTGCTGAGGATGAGTGTTATGAATTCGGGTTTCAGGAACTAGAGGAATTTCAACATTAGTCCTCAAGTTATTGATATTTAAATTCCCGATATCATTTTGAAGCTGTTGAGTTGTAGAAGATGATGCATTTTCTTCTTGAAGAAATTGCGCAGACACTGGATCCGTTGCTTCTGAAGTACCTTGAACCGGACCCCGTGCTTCACCATCATTTGCATCAACATACTCCTCATCTTCTGATGACAAATTGTAGTCGACAGCATCATTAAACACCTCATTTGAAACGAGATTGTTGACTGAAGAAGATGTTTGTGAGTCAACAGTGATTGGGCGAACTAACTGTGAGCCAGTCGCATTCTCGCTTTCAGACAACATTTGAGCAATTGCATTGTCATCATCAAATGTCGGCAGATTGAATGAGTCGAAAAGACCATCATAATCGAACATCCATGGATCTCCAGAAGGCTTCTGTGGATTAGAATATCTTTGAACTCTTACGTTACCCCACTCTTCAATCTTCTTGGTGGTTAGGTTCCATACTCGCAGATTAGGAGTAGCATACCCAAGGAAGTAACCTTCGATAGCTTTGGCACCAAACTTCCCGTCAGGCTCAATCATGGTACATGGTGCACCAAAAGGTTCTAGATATTCTAAGTCAGGAGTATTCTTGTGTAGAAGTTCGAAGCACGTTTTGCCATGTCTTTTCACTGTGAGAACCCTGTTTAACGTGTAGCAAGCCGAGGCAACAGCTTCAGTCCAGAATCGAACTGGAAGCTGAGACTCAACCAACATGGTTCTTGCAGTCTCAATTAAGGTTCTGTTCTTTCTTTCAGCGACTCCGTTTTGTTGTGGCGTGTACCGAGAGCTGTATTCATGAAGGATTCCTTTTGCAGTGCAAAATTCATCCATAACCCTGTTTTTGAACTCGGTTCCGTTGTCGCTTCGAATTCGCCTCACCTTTAGATTATAAAGATTTTCCAACAAAGTGATCAAATTCTTCAGAATTTCTGGAGTCTCGCTCTTGTGGACCATGAAATCAACCCATGAAAATCTTGAATAGTCATCAGTGACTACCAAGCAGAAAACTTCCCCGTGCACACTCTTGTGTTTGACTGGGCCGAAAAGATCCATATGCAAACGTTCGAGTGGCATGTTGACAGAGTTAACCTTCTTCAATGGATGAGATTTCTTGACCTGCTTCCCTTTCTGACACGGCACACAGACATCTTGAAGTTGAAAATTTTTCACATTGACACCTCTCACTAGATTGTTTTTGACAAGGTGATTCATTTTTCTGAGGTGAATATGACCCATTCGTCTGTGCCAAGAGATCGTCTCCCTTTCAGTGGCTTTTGAAATAAAGCAAGTAACTTGTTTGGACTGAGTTATTGCTTGGCTCATATCTAGGACATACAAATCATTAACTCTTGGTGCTGATAAGAGAATCCATTCTGTGGGAATCTTGAATCCTGGCTTCAGCACATAACAACCGGCATCATCAAAATGCACGGTGAACTTCTTGTCGCAGATCTGAGAAACACTCAGGAGATTGTGATCTAGCTGTTGCACATAATTGATTTTGTCGAAACTCACAACTCCATTTGAGATCATTCCCTCGCCTGTGATATACCCTCCTTTGTCTCCAGCAAAAGCAACATACCCTCCTCTAATACTTCGCACATCGAAAAGAAGACGATAGTCGCCCGTCATGTGCCTGGAAGCCCCACTATCAACAATCCAATGACTATTAATAGTTCCTCCTGGAGCCGCCTGCACATGCAATTAACTTATCAGTTTGAGAGGGGGACCCAAGCCTTTGTGGACTTGGGTCGTCCTTGATCATCAAGGAAAGTGATTTCAATCACTTGATGATTAGGAAAAAGAACCTGTGGTGCTCCCCCTGATTGAATTACCTGCTTTTGCTTCCAGGCTGTTTGTCCGTTACCAGTATTTGAATGTATTGTTTTAACATTTACTGGTTTTACAGTTTCATATTTTGCCTGTACAGGTTTTTCTTCTTTGACCTCTGATTTTAAGGCCTTTTCAATTACCTTTTGATTCTTTTGTTTTAACTTCTTTTCCCTTTCTTTCAAGACACGTGGGTCTTGTTTCGGGGAAACTGGTCGTTTTCGGTAATCGATTTCTTGGGGAGCACTCGTTTTTGACTTCAGCTTTTGCACGTGTGGGCAATATCTTACAATATGCCCAACTGTCCCACATTCAAAACATGTCCTCCGCTCTACAAACTTCGGAGAAACATGTTGATGACAAGACGGAGAACCAGACCATGAACTTTGTGATCTAGACGTGCTTGGACCTAAATCACATCCGTTGGTGTGTTGGGTGTAATTATTCTGATCATTTCGTTTTAAAATTCTAACTTGTTTTACAAAATCAACGTTAGATTTATCCTGAAATGTTTCAAGTTTGTCTGAACCCGTGGATCTAACAAAGTTCATTTTCGGTTTTTGTTTCTTAACAGGAGCTCTTTTGTTTTGCACCTTTTGTTGTTGAACCTTAGGTTGCTCAACCTTTGATTGTTGAACTTTAGGTTGTGCAGCCTTAGGTTGAGTAGCCTTAGACTGTTCAACTTTAGGTTGTTGAACCTTTGGTTGTTCAGTCTTAGGCTGCTGAGCTCTAGGTACTTGAACATTCTTGTTCTGAGCTTTCTTTCCCTGTACCTTACCCTTTCCAGAGTTGATTTGTTGTTTTCGCTCAATTGGTGGTTTTTGGTTTCCGTATTGTTTTCTAATTTGTTCACATGGAATTGGATCACATTGAGTGACGGTAACTTTGCCACTTTTGTTCCCCAAAAACTTATCAGTGCATCCTTCAAAAATTTGCTCAATTAAATCTTGATTTACATTTTTAATTGGAAAATCTTTGTTAGAGTAGATTTTGCTATCTCCTTTGAGCGTGTACAACAAATTATTCCCTTCAAGGCTAGATACAGTGGACTCCATTTCTTTTGACATTTCAGTCTTACTCGGTTTCACTGGTGGATCACACAGAATGTGATTCTCGATTGGAATATCTGTTGTAACCGAGTTAGACTGTTGTTTCACAATTTCTTCAGATTCATCATCCGAAGAATCAGCATCCTCAACAATGGGAGGACTCTGTTCCTTAACACACGATGAATCTGTCACATTCTCAGATTCTGATTGACCCGAGGATGATGTACCAGTTGTGAACCCAAGGCCTGCTGCAAAGTCATCTAGACCGAGTGGCACAGTAGGTTCAAAACGGGGCATATACTCTTCATCAGGCAATTTGTAGAAATTCATTGGGGGAGGGCATGAGTTGAATCCTATACATGTTTTATCCCCCTTTTCCTTTTGAACGTCAATGATGTGATCCAATACATAGCGAGAATTGGAATAGCTTTCCAGTTTCTGCTTAATTGTCTCACATTCACATCGAGCTGTTGCCAACTCTAACATTTTCTTTTCAATTGTGTCAATAAGATTATTGTTAGCATGTTGTTTTCGCAAAACAGCCTTTTGTAATTCTGAAACATCATGTTTTAATGACGCAATTGTTGCTTTAAATTCCTTTTCATTTCTGGTTAAAAACAAGTTAGCTTCGGTTGCTTTAGAAAGATCTACAATCAATTCTTGATTGTGTTTGTGTGTGATCTCAAACTGACTTTCCCTTTCGGCATTTTTTAAACATTTAGCACATTCAACAGGAACAGGAATAGAGTCAGAATTAGTATCACATACCTGAGAAGTCTGGCCTTCTACGTGAGCCATAAAGGCTGAATGAAAAGAAAAAGATCCATCTTCAGAGAAAAATTGAGCAAGCTTCTCGGAAGTTCCAGCATATTTCTGGCAAAGAATAGATCTCCTTTTGCATAATGCTTCAGCTTCAGCCAAAATCTCATCAACTTCCAAATCCAAATCTAAAGCATCACTTGATAAATCACCAGCATCACGTGATTCCCCATCCATGCTCCCACTATAACCCGAACTATCTTCATCTTCTGAAGATTCACCAGCAGGCACGGGTTCTACTACCTTCTCAATTACTTTAGCATAACATGCTGTTCCACCATTTCCTTCTTCTCCAAGCTGAAGGTTCCAATTGCATATTTCATCAGCCTGAACAACTAATCCTCTATGGGGATTAGTGTTTGAGGATCCAGATGCATTTCCTCCAGCCGGCACTATTGATCTGTCAGAGTTGTTGTTCTGTTGCTGTTGTGGCTGTCTTTGATTCCTGAAGGGATTCTGATTTCCTTGCTTAGGAGGCTTCTGACACTCCCGCTTGAAGTGACCCTTTTCACCACAATTGAAGCATGTGACAGCATTCTTATCAAAACCATACTTGGTGTTGTTGTTGCTGTTCAAGTTGGTTCTCCCCGTCCTTTCCATAAACTCCTTTGCTCTTCGAATTGCACTAGCAAGAGCCCATTTGATATCCATCATTTCAAACTCTTCTTTATCCACTTGCTGATAATCTTCATTGGTTAGATTGATATTCCCAATCTGACCTCCGACCAATCCACAATAAGCACTAACCAAGGTGTTCAACATCTCCATATGCTCCTTGGCTATTTCGACACTGACTTTGGAAAAGTTGGAAGTGTCTAATCTCACTGTGTTCGGATTTGAAGTAGCTTGAAAGTTTGAAGAGCTTCCATAAAACCCTTGCTGTTGCGGTTGTTGCTGCTGAGTTCTGCTTGGGTCTAAGAAAGGCGGTGGTGTGAATTGCTGAGCTATCGGTTGCACATTCTGTTGTAGAGAAGAAGAATCTGGTCTTGAATAAATCATCGTGTATGCTGAGGGATCAAACTGATTTGTTGTGGAAGGTCCGGTGTTTGAGACGAAAGCTGTTTGAAGCTTCGCATGTTGTGAAGCTGGTCTTTCTCCACTGATACCTCCTGCAATCCCAAAGTACATTTCTGGATTTTGAGGAGTTTGTGTTCTTTTTGCCTTAAGCTTTTCTTCTACATCCTTGTTCTCCAATTTTTGAATTAACTCATAAACAGTGATTGTGTCTAGAACACCATTTTCTTTGAGGATCTCAAGATAACTGCTCCACTTTGCTGGTAAGCTATCAGCAAATCTCTTCACCATTTCTTGTGGAGTGGCAGTGACTCTAAAGGCAAACATCTCGCTCAACAAGTGATGAAACCTTGTAGATAACTCTGCCAAAGACTCATTCTCCAGACACGTGAATCCTTCAAACTCTTTCTTCAGTAATTCTTGCTTGATCTTTCTAGATTGAGCGTTTCCTTCACACCGTGATGTGAGCATATCCCACAAGCTTTTAGTAGTTGTGCAGTAAACAAACTGATGGTAAATATCTTTGTGAAGAGCTTGTGTGAGAATCATGAATGCTTTCTTTTCCAACTCAAATTTCTTCTTATTATCCTCAGACATAGTGCTGTAAGTTTCTGGATTAGATCCTGCAACTTCCAATTCATTGTCAAATGCAGTGAAGAAGCACATCCATAGATCTTGACCTTGCCCCTGAACATAAGTTCTCAGCCTTTCTTTCCACCATCCCCAATCATTGATATGATTTAGCTTTGGCGGTTTTGTGCTTGTACCAGTTTCACTGTCATTCTGCATCATAGCTTGAATGCTGCTGCTTTGATTTGTGACCAATGCCCATTGATTTGCAGTTATCATTGCAGCTGAAGGTGGGACAATAGCCTGCATCCATGCAGTTTTGTTAAAATCTGATGCAGATTGCGTAGCTGATGATTGTGGAGTCAAAGTTGTTTGAGTCCACGCGGTTGGATCCCACTGACTGCGCGTAGCCGTAGCCGATGATTGTGGAGTCGAAGTTGTTTGAGTCCACGCCGTTGGATCCCATTGACCATTTGTTCCCATTTTGTAAAGAAAATTAATATATTAGGTGAAAAATATATTTAAAATATGAAAAACAAGTTTTCCCCCTTTTTTAAAATTTAATTTTTCACAAACTATGTTAAAATTTCGAAGGATAACAAACAGTCGAAGGATCTTTGATCGAAAGACCTGAAAAACACAAACTTGTTAACCAAAAACAGACTGAGTTCGAAAGATCAAGACCTGTTCGAAAGATCAACAGT
>JARYGA010017471.1:0-19305 GCA_030545235.1 Helianthus tuberosus
GATTGGGCCCAAAAGTCTCTTTTTTAACATATATGGTGATACAAAACTTTGTGGCCCATAAGAACCATAGGAAGGAAGAGGTGTTAATTGTGTTGGGTTGTTAGGTTTCGGGTTTAAAATATCGTTGTTCAAGTCCAAAACGTTAACCTTACCCGAACACGCCATCACTTAACCCATTTATCTATATATCTAAATGATTTATATCGAAACACAAAACCACAAAAATAAATTACGCTACCAATGTTGTTCAAACGGTATCAATTCGGTAAAGATGCAAAAACAGGTTGGCTTTAGAGAGCTTAGGGTGGAGGCAGGGGCGGATATACTTTAGAACAAGGGGGAGCCCTGATGCTCCGGTCGTAGTGTAACTTTTTTGAAATTTGACGTTTTTTCGATTTTTGCTGCCCCTATAGAAATTTTCCTTTTTGAAACGTTGCTTGTATAATTATTTTCTAGTTCCGCCACTAATTGGAGGGGCACTCTCCTAGCAACCCACAAGTACTTACACCATATTTAATAGGATTGTGACACCTCATTTAACCCATATACGAGATGGCACTCTTCTAACTCAACTCACTACCCTAATACAACTTGATTCAACCAACTACCCTATGTTCTTCCGGGATGTGAAACTCGCGAAACTGCGAAAGCTAATCGATCAAACTACCCAGGTTGATTGCGGCGGTGTATCCACCCTACCCGTACCAACTCGCATCAACCCGACACCTTCCGAGTTATATTATACCCCATTCAACCCTTAAAGTAGTTATTTTTTAAGGCTAATTGACCTTAAGGATTGATGACAAAGTGTAAACGAATGATTCGACCAACACTTGGGTGAAAATGGGGGCACGTAAAACAAGAGCAACCCATCTCTAGTCTCCTCTATTAAATACAATCCAATCAACCCAACTACTCTTGAGTATTTATGCCCATATTGGCTTCTTTTCCAAAGCAATTTGGTGGTCAAGATAAGCATACCGTTTCACTAAAAAAACTTTTAACTAGGAGTGTAACTTAGTGGCTGGTTGTTTATCTTTTAATGAGGCTTTTAATGGTTCAAATCTCTTACTGGTTCAGCACTTAATGGTTCAGACTGTTTGTTTTATGAGCAAATGTCTGAATGGTTCAGATATTTGCCTCTGAATGGTTAAGCATTATATTGAGTCTGAATGGTTAAGACCACTAATCCGAATTGGTTAGACATTTGCCTCTTAACGGTTAAACATTATACTAGCTCTTAATGGTTCAGATCTTTTACTGGTTCAGCACTTAATGGTTCAAACCACTTACTGGTTCAACACTTAACCATTCAGAAGTTGCCAAACGATCAGTTAGAGATACAATATATAAATACTCTTGCTTGTATTCATGCTCCAGAACACCTAATGAAAGATAATGTTGTTGCAACAACACATTCTAGTGTCCACATGCCTTGCATTGCTCTTGGTTACATCCTCTATCTCGGAACCAGTCTCCACCCACCCGCTCGATCCCCACCGCCAGTTTGATGTTGAAAAAAGAACCATAACCCGGATTCCGCCTAGGATTCGGGGTAGAGTGGGTAGCCGTGGCGGTGGGAGAAGGGTGGGTAGCAGTGGTAGACCAAGACCCGTTAGTGGATCACAAAACTGTGATCCACTATACCAGTATCTATTCGGAAGATGTGGCCGATGGCCTTTCACTCGTACTTCTCTGAATAATCCTTTTATGTCTAGGCCGCCCCCTCGCTGGCGACCACGTCGTCCGCCACCTATACCTTCGCCACTTATCCCATCCCCACCTCCACCCGCACTATCACCACCACCTCTTTTGGTCCCACTTATCCCATCCCCACCTCCACCCGCACTATCACCACCACCTCCTTTGGTCCCGTCTCCTCCTCCGCCATCACCGTCGCCACCACCGCCACTTGTACCGTCACCTCCACCACCCGTCCCATCACCGCCACTTTTTATGTTATCTCCACCACCAGCCTTTATCCTTCTTCCCGCAGTACCCGAGCTACCCAACGATCCCTTTCAAGCCCCACCGTTGGTTCCGAATCCAATATCGTTTTCCCCACCCGCTTTCGATATAAATCCTCCACCACTTGTGCCTATATTACCTCCACCGCAGGTCGATCCTGGACCGATCCCACAACTTCCACCACTAACAGACCCTGGACAACAGTTTCCGCCAGAATTCGATAATCCTGGACAACAATTTCCACCGTTCGAATCGACGACACCATTACCGGATATCATAATGCCACCACCAGTAGATGAGGACCCTATACCTTAAGTGCAGCCTTTGTTTTCAACACCACATGTGATTTAAGAGTATAATGTATTACTTTTAGTGTGTACGTGTGTTATATATTGTCTGTAACCTTTTACCATATGTTAACAAACATCTAATATAAATATGGTGCAGTGATTTTCATGATTTTTTTAATTCTAATGAAAACAGTTAAGCATTTGACTTGAGATTTACTATAAATATATAATCATTTTCAATCTTGTTGCTGACTAAATATTTTAATCATCATCATACTCAGTAAATCCCACCAATAGCAAAGCTAAGGTAGGGTGTGAGGAGGGTAAGATGTAGATAGTCTTACCTCTACCCCGTAAGAATAGAGAGACTGCTTCCAGTGAGACCCCCGACTTGATGGTAGTTTTGCATCAAGCCATGGACATAAGACACATAACACTCGGCAATTAAGACAAAGGTCAATTAGTGCATGTACTCCCTTGTCTTTCGACTATCAAAGCCACCACATGATGCATGATTAACCATCCCCCTCTTTTAACATTATTTTTACGAAATTAGTAAAATAACGTTAAAATTAGTGCACTTTTTCTTTTGCCGCCCGAGTGCCCACACATATATACATTATATGTGCATACCGCAAGCGGGGCGTGTGACTAAAGGTATTTCCGAAATATCCTTGATGATTTTTGCAGCAATTGCTTCAAGATTTTCGTTGGTGGACAAACTTTCTACCTTTTTAATTAAATCTCTAAGCAGTTCTTCTATTTTACCAAGTGACCAACCCAATTAATATATACATTATATGCGCATACCGCAAGCGGGACGTGTGACTAAATATTTTAATGAAACTGATAAAAAATATTGATTTGATTTGCTCAAATTCAATTTTATTTTATTTTATTTTTATGTGTTCTTGTATTTTGTTTATTGTTGATTTTTTGTATGAGTTTAAATTGAGGAGATAGGCTAAGAGCTACAGCTGGGCTGGGCTATTAATGAGAAGTGTAGTTGGGCTCTTGCTCTGTTGCTGAAGAATGGGCTTAATGTGTTCATGGGCTGGTTTTTAGATATGTTTTGAAAGTGTGTTGGTTTTTTGTTGTAAACATATGATTTTTCTTTAGTAGCTTGTAATATTCAACTTTTTCAAAATCTAAATACACCAATTTGTTTAGTTTTTTTTATGGACATTCCGATGTAAATTTGTTAAAACCAAGTTATTTTGAAAATTTGGTAGTTTTTTTATATTAAATCTTTTATACTAACTTGGTTTTTAACAACTATTATATTAGAATGTCAACATTAAAAAATAAACAAACAAAAGAGTGTACTTAGATTTTTTTTGAAAAAAAGGAAATATAACAAACTATTAGAGAAAAAAATCAACAAGAACTAATGAAATAAAAACAACGAAATTAGAGACCTGCTTAGATCACACGGTGTAGGCGTGGTAAAGTGGGGTGGTGACCTTTCCACGCCGGGAACACCACCCCTTGTGGTGGCGTGGTGATGAGGGCGGGGAGTTTTCCACCGACGTGGGGGGCATTTGGGTTGTGATGTGGAGGCTCTTGATTTGTGGGTGGATTTTGGGTGTGTTTTAATTGGTTGATGTTTTTTTTTTTTTTATAAAAACGCCACTAACCACGTCGCTCCCACTCTTCCCTTTTTGCACCACTTCGCTTTTCTTACGTGTGCTGACTTGACAACCACATGTCGAATAACACCACTCTTTCATGCCCCATACTCCGTAATTCCATATAGTCTTATGCAAGTACTTATATTCTGACACATTTGAGATCTGCTGCTATTTCTACGAGCAGATCACCTAAAAACCAACACACTTTCAAAACTCACCTAAAAAGCATGTGTGAATTTCTAAACCACCTAAACATTAAAAAAAAATCTTAAAAAACCTACATTATAACAAATAATACTAGATTTTGTAAGAATATCTAAGGCACTATGAAGATTGGATCCTCTTAAGTAGGTAAGACTAACAATCTAACATAAGATCTTCAATAATCAATGATGGTCCAGGAGATGGATCATCGTACAAGCTCAAACTCACCTTGATCTAGTCTACTATTTGATAGATTTGTGTAACATCCCTATTTTTTTATAAGAATTATAGGTTTGGTTAAAATTATTAACCACTAGTAACTAGTAACTAGCTTATTTTATAAATAAATATTCAACCCCAAATAGTTTAAACACTATTTCATATAGTTGGTTGAAATATTATTCTAAATTAATTGGCCTGTATATGGGTGATTTTTTTTTTTTAAATGAAAGTCTATAAAAACTTATTAGACAGGTATATTACGGGTAAATCGACTATTAGAAATATAAAGTACCTAGACGGACCTAGTGACCGTCTAAATATTAAATTATAAAAATACATTGTATTTTGAACCTACTCTATTTTTAATAAAACTTAGACCCAAATGTAGACAAAAATATTCTCGTTCTAAAGACATATTTATTATTTTATAAAAAGTTATATTTTAGAAGTTATACGCGCCAAAGAAGTAAATCAATTGAATTAATTATAATATATTATAATAATAATAAATTACAATTCAATTGAATTGTACGTAAATATTATTATGTTAAATAAAGTAGACTAAAAATATAATCATAATATAATTACAGTATATTAAAAGTTAAACAAATATACAAAGAATTGACAACAACATTTCGGAATTTAAGAATTTATTAAAATATAAAGGACAATTTACTTAAAGAGATTATAGATATGTTTGAACCTAAAGTTGACAACAAATCAAACAAATTACTGCCACGTCCATTTTTAGTTGCCACCTTATATGGAATAGCTTGGCCACAAAGGAATCACAACACTATATATATAGCATACAAGACATCATGAGATATTTCATTTCTTACCTTCCCTCAGTCGCCCATCTTTTCCTCTCATTTATTCTCTAGAAATTATTTATTTTATTTTATAATAATAATAAGGTCCTGCCCAGTTTTAAGTATTTAACTCCCGATCACCGCTACCCTTTCCGATTGATCTGAGCCCCATAGCGAATGTCAGGGCTCTGCCCGACTAAGTTCGTTTGGGTTCTGTCTCGGGACTTCGGGACAAGGTTGAATTAGGGGTACTATACTTAACACCATTTACACAAATATATTTTTTTATAATTCAGAAATTATACCCAAAATTCTACCAGGAGGTTTTTACTTGAACCCTAAAGTTACAAAGTGGGTCCATTCTCTTTTCTCATTATTTTATTCCCTTTTTCTTTGTAATATAATTATATTAAAAAATGTCCCAAATTGATCCGTTAGTAAAAGCCCGGACCCCTGAAACCCCAATCCATATCAAAAATAAAGAAAATCATATTTTACACCCTCTCGCGGGCCGCGTAAAGAAAGACGGGCGGTCACGCGGGCCGCGACAGCTCAACGATAAGCGAAAGCCTGGTGCCGCCACGTGTCGATGACTCAGCAACCCTAATCGTAGACTGGGCGGCTACGCGGGCCGCGTAAGGATCAAGCCAGGGTTCACGCGGGCCGCGTGAAACCCATATTTTTGCTATAAATAGCCTGGACATCAAGCTTTCATTCTGTGTCGACCAAATTCTCAAATCTTTCATAATTCTGTTCGAAATTTACTTTCAAAGTAGTGGGGTGCTGCTACGATACAGGGTATTAACTTAATCGCTATTACGATTCATTTTCCGACCGATCAATATATCCAATGGATGTTTAAGTGCCGCCCACACTAGGGTTATACTTTATCGTTCGTCATTAATTTGACGGATCATCGTTAATTCGATGGATGAAGTATTATACTTTGTCGTTCGTCATTAATTTGACGGATCATCGTTAATTCGATGGATAAAGTATTGCACTTTGTCGTTCATTGTGAGAATTTGATCTCGTGAGTTATCGTAATTATTGTATTAAGTTACCTACCTAGTTCGTATGCACTAGGTTACAAAGCAAAATCAATAGGCTAAGCCCTGCCTGTATAAATCTGCAATATATCAAGGCTTATCTGTAGACTAAATTCTGTCCGTATGAATCTGCATGATTATCTGTGAGTCATTCTCTTTTTATCAACTGTTTTACAATACTCCAAATTATTTTCAAAGTTATAATTACAGTGATTAAGTTTATGTACTCACCAAATTACAGCCGATATGTGGGGTATTGTGCACAGTATTACATTTTTATCACTTTAGGTGGGCGAACCTAAATTTAGTGATATTCGTCATTCATTGGGGCAGCCAATGGTGATATGACCACAGTCACCGTAAAGATTCGAGTGACAAATACTGTGGGTAGTTGGTTTGATATCAGAAACATTGTAATCTCTCTTAATACTGTAAATTATAACAAATGTGTCATTTTAGTAAATAGAATGATTCACTCAGTATTTCCCGCTGACAAAACCTTTTTAAAACGCGTTTCAGGTAATTACAGTAGATTGGAATAAGAGATGGATAAGGCACTGAAAGGCATCAAGAAGTGGCTTATTTTATTAATTAAATCAAATTAAGAAATATTGTTTTATATAATCAAATTTATCTTTATTTAAGCTACCATTGTAAAACATGGGTTTATCCCATCTATTTAATAAATAAAATCCGGTGTTTATAAACTCTGATATTTTTCCTAACTCACGGTCCTGATGAAATTTCCGCTGCAACGTTTTCAAAATAATCACCGGTACCACTGGGCTGTTCGCGACTCCCGATTCCGTCCAGGGTGGGTCGGGGGTCGTGACAGAAGGTGGTATCAGAGCCAACTCAAAGAGCCACTGCTTTAAGCCTTTAGGTGTTGTGATAATAATACCTAAATTTATATAAAAGAGTTAGGAGATTGCTGTTAACTGGTAGCTCACAGGATAGCATTTAGACTTGAACTTAAGAAAAAAATGCCTTAGTATTAGCTTCACGATAAGCTAAGTATTTGTGTAAATAAATATGATAGATTTTGGTGTGCCATAAGTAATATATTTGATAAAGTAATATCACGGGACAACTAAGTCCAGAATCACTAGTTGAGAGAATGATCAACAGTGTTATGATTAGAATTACTAGTTGAAAGAATGATCAAATTGACACTGTCACAGGAATCGTTTAGTGATCAATATAATAATAAGATATGTTACGGAAATACAAATTTCCTTAATTCTGAATAAAAGCCCTAATAAGATAGGCACTTTTGAAAAGATACTACTTATGGGAAATAGAAAATTTTCTCTGGCAAAACTGGGTATGATGTAGTAGACTCTCCAGTTTGTCCAGATATACTGAGGTTACCGCTCCGGCGCGAATCGGATAAGACGGGATAGACAATAAGTGACAAGATTTCCCTAAATAGTATCATGATCTGATATCTGACTGGTTTTTGGAAATATGAAACTGTTAAATACATTGACCTGATAGATGGTATGTTTACTACAGCATGTGAAATATATGATTGAATAGATATGTATATCTATAAGGAAATTCAAAAACCATAAGGATTGACAATTTGGAATAAAACACAAGCATCTGTGTCTAGATTTCTTTATTAGGAATCTCTTTTCCGACATCAAACATTATTTCATTTGATTATCTGCCTAGTAACTCGAGCGACAATAATAACAATAGAAACCCATTAATTTGGGATATCATCAAAAGTGTAAAGAATGTCTAACGCATTACCATAAACTATTAACGCAAGTAAGAAGCATGTAAAGTTGTGATAATATACAAGGAATTACATGAAAATTTAATTATAAATCCACAGAAGTTGAAGTATATCACACACAATTTTCGAGGCAAGATATTTGGAAAATATAAATTGGGCACGATAACACCAATGTTAAATTCCGTCAGTAGAAGAACTAAAAGCAGCACTTTGCCACATGATCCTACAAGCAACATGAAATTTCGCAGAGGTACAATGTAACAAGATTTCACAATCATCAGTACACAGTCTAATCAGAGTCATAATTATTATCACTGCAAAAGGAGTCATATACCTTTGCAAATTCCCTATTTCATTTTATTTGACATTCCCTGGTAATGTCATTTAATAAACGGTTATCACTCGAAATTCCAGATAGACGTTCTTATATTTCTTTTGTTGAAAATTCTGACTTCTACATATAATAAGTTGACTTTCGTAACGATCATCATACCAGGAGGATTCATTTCCTAGTAGCGGATATTGATTCATTTCATTTCTTGGTAAATCCACATGTTACACATGCACCATTTGTCGTGCATGTGGTTCGTTTAATTTCTGAATTTCCACTGAAGGGCTTCATTCTAATTTGTCGTTTTATCCAAACTCAAATATCCTTTAGTTAGACTTGATTTTTGGTACTGTACTCCGCATTATTACAAAATGATAACTCTTTGATATCGAATCAATGAAGTTCTTGAAAAAATCAAATTTCTTTACATGATTTTGTTGTGACCATGTCCGAACTTTCTTATTCAAATTATTTTGCTCATATTACATATTTATTTTAAAATCCTATATGATGGATGGAAGCTATCATATTTAAATAAGTCCTAACCAGCACTTCATTTGTTTTGAACCATACTAGGCTTATTTAAATCTTTGACTTCATTAAAACTTTTCTTCGATCACGATCACCTTGTGGTGACGTTTTCATAAATCTAAAAGCTCGCACTAATATAATTCGCACACACCATATACAGAATTTAATTATTTAATTATTCTTATTTATAAAATCCATTTTGTTGATTATTCCTATAAACTTAATCTTAACACAATCTTATGCTAAGAAAATGATATACAAATTCATGTCATATTTCAATATATCTTTTAACAATTATTACAGCATCAATTGAGCCTTTCGTGATAAATTATTACTTTAACATCTTCAATCGAAAAACATTATATAAAATTTATTTTATATATGGAAACTTACATAAGTGATTACCTAATAGTATTACTATATTCTTATTAGTCACCATAAGGAGAATAAGTAAATACTTAGTCAATATAAGTAGGTGACTTATAATAAGAAGTACAGAATTTATTGTACATGTGCTTATATTTAACCAAAATGGAAATTTCATAAACTAGGCACCTAGCTCGGTTGGTTAGATGCGCGAAAGGGTGTGGCCTAGACCCGGGTTCGATCCTGGGGACGGCCAGTTTCACCATTTTATTAAAAAATTTTCCATTTAAGTGTATGTTTAGTTATGTATTACTAATATCAGTTTTATTATTAGTAAGAAAATATTAATAATAATAGTGTTGGTATTATTTTTACTAGGATTATTATCAAGGGTAGGTATTGGATAGCCTAGCCTTAATTAGGCATGGACTGATCACCTATGCTTAAATAAGGGAACACTAACCAATATCCACCATGATAATGACTAGTAATATATATAAATTAAGTCATCATACTTATTTAATAAATCTTAAATTATATATACTTTGGAAAAGACATATTTTCATAAAATAATACAAGAATTAGAGGAACGAATAAAATTTTATAAATAATTGTCTATCACATGTAACTATGTACCATAGCACTCTGATAAGAAATTAACCATAAAAAGAATTATATGGTAGTCATCAACTACGTTGGATTAAGAGAACAATTATAATAATTAAGAATAGTCTCCGTTTTCACTTATTTACAACATTTGTAAATACATTCACAATGTTATATGATTTCAAAATGAAAATAAGTAATCACATAGAATCGACCCATTAAATGTTATATATTTACCAAATATTTTACACAATAAATATTTTTACACCTTTATTTACAATTTTCATTTTAAATAGTGATTTCTTTTACAAAATGATATTTTGTAACATAAATTACGGTATTTTGTAATATATATTACATAGTTATTTTACAAAGTATGGTAAAATACTAAAATAGTATTTATTTAAAAGAAGTAACCATTTACATATAGTAAAAATATGTAACTATATTTGATATATAAGATACGGTTCAGACAGGGATACAAATAATATATATTATATTGGTAAGGTCAATACAACTTGTTCTTATTATATTTCAATCTCTAGTATATAGTATGGAAAATATGGTTACTAAAAGTATACTATCACATTATTTCACAATTAAAACAACTTGGAACTCTAATTGTCTTTTCGTAATTCACTCGTCTCAGTACATTGATTTGACAAATCATTTTTCATGCTTTTATTTCATTTTGAACCAATCAATTCTAAGTCTTTCACAGTTGCCAATCAAAGTAAGCTTTCTTTTGACAAAGAATTTTTATTAATTCTAAAAGTTCTTCACATTCATTTTAAATATTTATTTATCATATATCTTTTTGCTTCAACCTAGTCACTTTGAAAATTATATCATTTCATCTCATTCGTTTATCATCGATTTCTCGAGCTAATTCAGTTGAATCATTGAATCCTACTTATGATACAACTCGTATTCACAAAATTCGATATTTTAATTCTGTGTCATCTACCTTAATATTATTTTTATTGACTAAAATATGACATAAGTTTAAAATAAATATCATAACCCAAATCTCGAGGACGAGATTTAAAACAAGGTGGGGAGAATGTAACATCCCTATTTTTATATAAGAATTATAGGTTTGGTTAAAATTATTAACCACTAGTAACTAGTAACTAGCTTATTTTATAAATAAATATTCAACCCCAAATAGTTTAAACACTATTTCATATAGTTGGTTGAAATATTATTCTAAATTAATTGACCTGTATATGGGTGATTTTTTTTTTTAAATGAAAGTCTATAAAAACTTATTAGACAGGTATATTACGGGTAAATCGACTATTAGAAATATAAAGTACCTAGACGGACCTAGTGACCGTCTAAATATTAAATTATAAAAATACATTGTATTTTGAACCTACTCTATTTTTAATAAAACTTAGACCCAAATGTAGACAAAAATATTCTCGTTCTAAAGACATATTTATTATTTTATAAAAAGTTATATTTTAGAAGTTATACGCGCCAAAGAAGTAAATCAATTGAATTAATTATAATATATTATAATAATAATAAATTACAATTCAATTGAATTGTACGTAAATATTATTATGTTAAATAAAGTAGACTAAAAATATAATCATAATATAATTACAGTATATTAAAAGTTAAACAAATATACAAAGAATTGACAACAACATTTCGGAATTTAAGAATTTATTAAAATATAAAGGACAATTTACTTAAAGAGATTATAGATATGTTTGAACCTAAAGTTGACAACAAATCAAACAAATTACTGCCACGTCCATTTTTAGTTGCCACCTTATATGGAATAGCTTGGCCACAAAGGAATCACAACACTATATATATAGCATACAAGACATCATGAGATATTTCATTTCTTACCTTCCCTCAGTCGCCCATCTTTTCCTCTCATTTATTCTCTAGAAATTATTTATTTTATTTTATAATAATAATAAGGTCCTGCCCAGTTTTAAGTATTTAACTCCCGATCACCGCTACCCTTTCCGATTGATCTGAGCCCCATAGCGAATGTCAGGGCTCTGCCCGACTAAGTTCGTTTGGGTTCTGTCTCGGGACTTCGGGACAAGGTTGAATTAGGGGTACTATACTTAACACCATTTACACAAATATATTTTTTTATAATTCAGAAATTATACCCAAAATTCTACCAGGAGGTTTTTACTTGAACCCTAAAGTTACAAAGTGGGTCCATTCTCTTTTCTCATTATTTTATTCCCTTTTTCTTTGTAATATAATTATATTAAAAAATGTCCCAAATTGATCCGTTAGTAAAAGCCCGGACCCCTGAAACCCCAATCCATATCAAAAATAAAGAAAATCATATTTTACACCCTCTCGCGGGCCGCGTAAAGAAAGACGGGCGGTCACGCGGGCCGCGACAGCTCAACGATAAGCGAAAGCCTGGTGCCGCCACGTGTCGATGACTCAGCAACCCTAATCGTAGACTGGGCGGCTACGCGGGCCGCGTAAGGATCAAGCCAGGGTTCACGCGGGCCGCGTGAAACCCATATTTTTGCTATAAATAGCCTGGACATCAAGCTTTCATTCTGTGTCGACCAAATTCTCAAATCTTTCATAATTCTGTTCGAAATTTACTTTCAAAGTAGTGGGGTGCTGCTACGATACAGGGTATTAACTTAATCGCTATTACGATTCATTTTCCGACCGATCAATATATCCAATGGATGTTTAAGTGCCGCCCACACTAGGGTTATACTTTATCGTTCGTCATTAATTTGACGGATCATCGTTAATTCGATGGATGAAGTATTATACTTTGTCGTTCGTCATTAATTTGACGGATCATCGTTAATTCGATGGATAAAGTATTGCACTTTGTCGTTCATTGTGAGAATTTGATCTCGTGAGTTATCGTAATTATTGTATTAAGTTACCTACCTAGTTCGTATGCACTAGGTTACAAAGCAAAATCAATAGGCTAAGCCCTGCCTGTATAAATCTGCAATATATCAAGGCTTATTTGGGGGGCACTGTTCACCCGTTATAATTTTTTAATATATTTTGAAAGTGGTTGTGAGTGGAAGTGAGAGAAAAATGTAATGATAATATTATTTAATTGAAAGGAGAGAGAAAAAATATTTGTTTTTAGTGGAAATATATTTATATAGGAGTTGTTTTTTAGTGGAATGTATGTATAATTTGATGGTTTGGATGTGAATTTGGATGTGAATGTCACATCCAAACCATCAAATTATACATACAATTCAACTAAAAAACAACTCCTATATCAATATATTTTCACTAAAAACAAATACTTTTTCTCTCTCCTTTTCAATTAAATAATATTATCATCATATTTTTCTCTCTCCTTCACTCACAACCACTTTCAATATATATTAAAAAAATTATACTGGGTGAACAGTGTCCCCCCAAATATACAGATGAACAGTAACATTTTCTCTCTCCTCCACTCACAACCACTTTTTATACCCTTTATAATATAAAAACTCCCACTCATATATTTTGATGGATAGAATGTGAATGCTTAACACCTTCCTATCTTTTCTAATATTTAGATTTGCTCCTTTTTTTTTTCAAAATTTAAATCACAAAAAGGGGGAAATCGAATAAAATAATATAATAATAATAAATTAATATCATCAAAGAAAACGATAACGCAACCCCGCGCCTAACGGAATCATGACATCACACCGGGCTCCACTGACGTCATCAAGCACATAATTTCCATACTCCTGTAACAGAATTCCAAATCACCCACTCCCACTGTGTGTTTGTGTGTGTGTAAATCTCCCAATTTTGCTTCCATAATCACACGATCTTCACAATTCAATCAAAATTTCCTTCAATTCACCATCAATAACCGGATCAAATCATGGATCGCAACTACGACGAACTTCCGGAGGAAATTTGGGAGCTAATTTTGCACCGATTGAGCGGTGATCATGATATTCATCATCAACAATTCGAATCACTTTCATCGGTAAGCAAACGGTTATTATCGTTAACCGATCGGTTACGCCGCCGCTTCACCGTCGTAGATCAGACGTACATCATTCACGGTACGATTTCTCGATTCATTTACCGATTTAAAAACCTAAAAACTCTAGATCTTAGTAAACTGAAGAACTGTTACGTAGAAACTGCTATTAGAGAGATTGCTCGTTCGTCTGTTGCTTTGAATTTAGAATCTGTTGATGTTTCGAATCATAATTCGGTTCCGATTGAAGGATTGAAGGAGTTAGGGTTGAGTAATAGGAGAATTAAGGTGTTGAGATGTGCGAATGTTGATAAGTTACGTGATGTTGATTTGATAGATATCGCGAGATATTTTCCAGATCTGGAGGAGTTAGATGTTAGTTATCCGCGTAATAAGTTTGAAATCGATGCTTTGCGTAGGTATAGTATTAGTGAGATTATGATAACTGATGCTGGAATTGAAGGTTTGTGTAGTGGTTTGAGGAATTTGGTTAAAATTAATATCTCGATGAATCCACTGCTTACGGATAGGTCGCTTGTTAATCTGTCGTCGAAGTGTTTGCGTCTGCAAGAGATAATAATGTTGAAATGTATTATGATTACGATGAAAGGTGTCCGGTTTATGCTGCATAATAGTCCTAATTTGAGATCGGTTTCCATGTGTCTCATTTCGAATATTCATGGAACTGATTCGCTTTTCGTTGATGTTACGTCGGGTAGATGTTTGTCTGAGCTTCATTTTAGCGATTCTGATATTTCCGATGAGTTCCTGGATTCAATTGTGAAAGCACGTGTCCCGTTGAAGAGTGTGTGTTTTTCTGATAGTGGTAGTTACTCCATTGATGGACTTTTAAGGTTCCTGCACGCGTATCACTCGCTTAAGTTCTTGGATCTTACTAAAAGCTACCAGTTATGTGACAGTTCCATTGTAGATTTATCTCGGTATCTTCGTGATCTTGTTTCAATAAAGCTCAATTCCTGTCATAAGCTAACACACACATCGTTGTTTGCTCTCATCATCAACTGTCCGTTTCTTGAACATGTTGAAATGGAACATGCAAGCCTCGGTAAGGAAGAAGATCTAAATACGATTATCAACGTTTTGAACAACGTGCACACAAAATCATCAAGTATGAAGTCTTTGAACTTGGGATGGAATTCACATCTGACTGATGAATGCCTCTTAAAGATAACCTCGATTTGTCCCAACTTAACGCAGCTCGATGTGAGCTCGTGTTCAGGAATTACACGGTCCGTAGGCGAGGTTTTGAAAAGTTGTCCCAAGATTGAGCATTTGAGCATACAAGATTGTGGTGGGGTTAAGAATATAGGATTAAATATGTTACCTTTGAGGTTAAAGAAGCTGAATATGGCGAGATCTGGTGTTAACGATGAAGGGTTAGTTGGAATCGCGGTTAGATGTAACGATCTTGTGAAGATAGATCTTGAAGGGTGTCAACACGTGACCACAAGTGCGGTTAAGTTTATGGTTAAGAACTGTGAGAAGTTGAGGGAGGTTAATCTGATGGGGTGCCCTAATTTACATGTTTATATTGTTGATTGGATGGTTCATACGAGGCCATCGTTGAGGAAACTGGTACCACCGTCTTATGCGGTTACTTCAGAAAGCCAACGACAGCTTATTTTGAGACATGGATGCCAAGTTTGTGATAAGTAGTTGCGCATATAATCGAGTTGAGGTGTATGATGTTTGTAGCTATATCAAAAGTCAAATGTATGTAATCCCTTTGCATATTGTCTTGTAATAATGTAATTAGATCAACTTAAATAACCCTTTTAAGTAAAAAAATGTTGTAAAAATAAATGTATAAAACAGGAATCAAGTTTCAATATTGTTTTGTGAAGTCAATCATCCTTTTTTCAACTATAAAAATGACTAATTATTAACTGGGGAAAGTGAATATGAGGCTGTTACGCATCTAAGCTTAGATGCGAAACCCATAAAACTACGTAGTTTTGATTGAAGATTCCCCTAAACATAATTAATTAAATCTTATCCCTTCTATTGTTCTTCTCAATCCCCAGATCGACCTCGTAGATGAATTCAAGGGACTTCTAATTCGATTATAAGGTTCACGTGAACACAATTCTATATTAATCGTGTATCTACGTATTGGGAATCAATTTCATTCCAGATCTCAGATCGTGAATTTCCACATGAATCTCAGTTCAAAATCTGAATTGGATTTAAGGCAAACCTGCAAACCTTAAATTAATCAAGATTAACCTTGATATTTGACATCAATTAAAATGGTTAAAGGAGCTCTAACACCTAGAAATCTGAATATACATCATGTATATGAGATATGCTAAGGGAACACCTGCAAACCTGAATAATGTAGGGATGAGCAAATCCCGATCTCGTCCCGATACCGAGAATCCCGATCCCGAATTTCGCCAAAACTGGGTACCGATACCGAAATATGTCGGTACTGTACGGTATCGGTACGGCATCGGTATGGTAGCGGATTTTGAAGGTAAAATTCGGTATTTTACCGGTACCGTACCGTTCCCGAAAATACCGATACCGAAAATGCCAAAAAGTGGATACCGTTTCCGGTACGGTGTCCTAGTCCCTGGCTAGGTGCCTTTCTTGTATAGTTTTTAATAAAAGTTTTTTCTATTGGTCGTTTAAAAAATAATACCAAGTGTTCATTTGTAATGATGATCAAAAGCAATTAGGTAATACTGATCATGTAGGCTCATTTGCTTTTGTTTCTGTAATGCACAGGAAAGGAAGAATTGTAAATTTGTGGCACATATTTCATCTTAAAAGCAACTAGAACATCTTTGATAGTTTTGATTCTACACCAATGGAGTGAAATATAGCATAACACAAGAAAAGACATACGGAACCGAATTACTAGTACTTTCTTACGCCAAAGCTCGTATCTATTCGGCAATTTGACCCATTTCAAATTTGATCGCTATACCCGTTTCATTTTTTATCCTATATTTCGACCCATTTCATATTTGTTCGCTATATTTTACCCGTTTCATCTATATACATTTATTTTGACCCGTTTCAAATTTAATCGCTATATTTGACCCGTTTCAAATTTTATGCCCGAAGTCTTCACTAATCCAGCCCATATGTCCATTTCATGACGATAGCTACATAGCCACTTAACGGCCCATACGACGCCCAAAAAAACCTGAACAAGGCCTGTATCTCCAGCATATTAAGGGGGAGCAGGCTCATATGTGGGCCTGTATGATGGACCGCACACCATAACTCCACGCTGGAAGCAAAAGAGACGCTGGAGCTGACATCAAACTCGGATTTTGGTAATAAACTAGGAGCTGGTGCTGGATCTCATACCCGGACTTATATTCTGCAACAGCCATTCCAGCATCCTGTCATTACATAAAATGACAGACAATAATTTCTTGGCTTTATATTGCTGAACAATGACCGATATGCCCCTCGTTTTGCAGTAGACACTGCTGCTCCTGTGAACTCGATACAAAAGCACAGCCTGATGCCACCAGCTCTTTACTATGCCATGTTTGGCAGCCAAAAACAGAAAAAGACCCCACAGCATCAGACCTTTACGAAGCTTAATCTGCAGCACAGGCACTTTGCAATTATGAATCCAGTGCTTTAACCCAACAGCAAAAATGACCCGTTTCATCTATATACATTTAGTTTGACCCGTTTCAAATTTAATCGCCATATATTTGACCCATTTCATCTATATACATTTAGTGACATAATTTTCAATATGTTATAGCAAGGGCGATGGTAAAAGCAAAGATTTAAAACTACCAAAAGATTTAAAGTTAACTGAAATGCGCCAAATTGCAGCAGCTTTATTTCAAGAACCAGCAGTTGCTCCTACGCACATTGTTACACACATATATCCTTCGATAAGGCTCGTTTGTGCTCTTATTTTTATAAGCCGAAGATATACGTATTCCAAATCCATGTAAAAACGCATAGCGATTGTAGAAATCATATGCATCATCGGGAGAATCAAAAGCCATTCCCATTACATCATTAGCTTCTTCATTATCAAACCCAGAATCTACGTCTACATCAGTTATTTTCTCTATTTCAACGTTTGGGCCGTTATTGACGACCAAATACTCATTCGCATCAATATCTTCAATTAGATGTGATTTGAAATTCGATGTGTTATGCATTTCCTGTATGAACAAAAGTAAAAACTTTGTATTTTAAATTAATCAATCGAAGTTGCTAGAAAGTAATTGTATGCAGGAATTTTGAATTAAAACAATCACTTTACATATCATTAACAATTTACTTCCATGATCGACCAACTGGAAATCAATTTAATGGGTTCGTATTAAGGTATGACTTATTGATTCATATTTTAAATTAATCAGTTGAAATTGCGGGAAATCAATTTCATGGGTTCTAATTAAGGTACACCGTATTGATTCGTATTTTAAACTAAAAATTTAAATTGCTGTAAAGTAATCAAATATAGAAATTTAGAATAACAACAATAGTCTCTATTCAAATCATATCAGTTTACCTCCTCCATGATCGACCAGTTGGAAATCAAATTAATGGGTTCGAATTAAGGTACGATAGAGTGATCTTGGCAAGTGGATCGATCGAAATCAATTGCTATCAGTTGGATGTTCGATTGTAATGGGTTTGGAATTTGTTGAAGAAGATGATTGCTGAACAATATTTGATGAAATTCTTGGATGATTGCCGCACAATTTTTCACAATATTGTTCTGGAAGATGATGTTTTCCAAAGTTGAAAAGATATAGATAATTTTTAGTTAAGTTAATTAAGAATTGAAATTTGGAAGGATTTTTAACAAAACTACGTAGTTTTGGATGGTTTCACATGTAAGGTTAGATGTGAAACAGCCACATATTCACTTTGCCCTATAACCGATAAAACAAACCAGGTGTAACAAACCGATCGATTTAAAAATATTTGGTAAACAAAAATCAGTTACAGGTTGAGTTTTGATACATAACAGAACCAGTACAAACTAGACTCACCTCTATAAAATAAAACATAAGAAATTCCTAAACAGCCGAGCAAGCGGTCAGTCCTAGAAGACAAATAGATTCGCATCAAACATGCTTGGATTGAATTCAGTACGAGTCGAAACACTCCTCGTTCATGGACATGCAAGATTTTTTCAACCTGTTTTTATTCGACTCGGTTTGAAACAAAACACAAATAGAAGATAAAGTGTATTCTAAGCTTTGTAATCCGCGCTGTCCCGAAGACCGAGTTCTGAAAGACAAAAGCAATAAGAATCCCAATCGGTTCTTCTGAGGTACTTCAACAGCTTCTTCCTTTTCTGTACCATTGCTTGTAGACCCTTTCGAGAGTGCTTATCCTGCACCAAATTCCATCCATTTCAGCTCTATTTTTTTCATCGCTCAAGTCTCTAAACTAATAAAAACTCGTAAAAAAACACATTTAACTTTTACTTAAAAGATTAAATCATTTAAAAGTAAAGTCTAGGAACATGTGTAAATCAGCTCTATAATTAAGAAATTTACTAGAACATGAAGCAAAAGGCAGGAGTTGAGTAGTATGTTATGTCGGTTACCTTTTTGTGTAG
>JARYGA010017472.1:0-27040 GCA_030545235.1 Helianthus tuberosus
TGGATATATAGGTAACCCCTGAAATCTCGTTTGAAAGGTCTCTTAATCTGATATACTAGGTCTTTATACTCTATGATATCTGGGGTATTATTCCGGGACTTCTGCTGAACGGTAGTTCTGACCTAGTCCTTGGATAATGCTTTCTGCAAATGCTTGAAACACAGCATTAAACCCTCAGCATGCTGATGAAACAATAAAATTGATAGTCGCTGCTGTTGTAAGCAAAAAGATCCTCTAAAGGGGACATTCCGAAAAGTCGAAGCTGATATCTCTCTGCGTATACGGAAGTATCGACCTGAGATCTCTCGGCCCTCGCATACCTAATTTATATACAGATATCATTGTAGTATACTCACCTGTAAGACTGATTATTGGGATTCTGGATACGGGAGTATATTCAAGAGGTGGGACACATGAATAGGTTTAAGTTCTTAAAACACCTAATTCGTATCCTGAATCAGTTGAAGTTTGTATGAAAATTTAAGAGGACAAGTATATCGACAATCTAAGTGAATTGTTTAATACTTACTGTGTTAATTAAGCTCAACGGTACTTGTGACTTGTCAAAAACTGATATGATCCTCTGACGCATACTCAAACAAAAATATTGTCTGTAAATATGTTTGTACATATTTCGTTATTGCTTTATATTTTTCAGAAAATACAAAAAGATTTTTTATTTTGCTTTATTTTCGACAACTGATGTCTGAGTGCTGAGTTTCAAAATCTAAGTAAGCTGATTGTGTTTCTGATATTAAAACAAGTTCATTAAATTGAAACTTGATTTAAAATTAAAAATTTCAAAAACAGTTTGTGATATCTCCAAGGTCATTAGCTTGAACTTGGATGATAAACTGTGAGGGAGTTGGATTCTTTAATACTGCTAAATCTATGAAGTTTGTTGATAGGGGGAGTGGATTAGAGAAGTTGATTGGAATTGCCAGGTTACGATTCCTGGATAGTCTAAAATGTTGTTACTTATAAACGTATGAGTGATTGCAGATAGTCCAGACTACGATCCCAGAAGCTGAGTCTAAGGGGGAGTCTGAAGACAAGCTTGAAGCAAAGAGGAGCTTGTAGATGGAAAGCTAGGTGTCGATCCCAAAGCACGGAAGCTTGATGAAAGGGGGAGCCTGAAGCTGATAAAAGAAGAGAGTGATGGAAGCTTATAATGTTACAATCTATATGAGGATGCAAAATGATCAAGATTGAAGATGTGTCATATTGAAGAATAGTCACTAAAGACTGCGTCAATATCCGAGGGGGAGTCTGTTAGTGCACTACGTCTATTGACTTCGTCTTGTATCATGAGATAGGATAGGATATCTAGTGCACGAGGTTCGAGATATTGAGAAATGAGGTTTAAGTGAAGATTTTGCTTGAAACTGTTCAAGCGAAATCATCCACATCAGATTTCGCTTCAAGCCTTCAAGCGAAATCATACACATCAGATTTCGCTTCAAGTGGTTCGCTTGAACTGGTTCACTTCAACTAGTTCAGGTTAGTCTCAAGCGAAATCTTAACCTCTATATATAGGTGCACTTGGTTATTCATTTGTAACTTTCGGATCTGAGTAGCGAAGCTCTGCCGGATCGTCTCTAGGGTGTAAATTAGTTTCATATCAATATAAGAGACATTATAATTACATCGAGTGTCCGTATCTTTGATTCCGCCTCTGATTCGGATAAACGACTCTTCTGATAGACTCAATCGGGTCATACAACGATTCAACACCAATCCTCTAATCTTTCGAGTTATCCTGAGTGCATATCCTGGAGCTATATCCTGAAACATATGCTGCAAAACAACTGTAAACTAAGGTGGGTGTTAGCTTGGCTAACACCCCTCCGATGCTTAAGTCAGTATTGGGTTCAAGATAATAAACAAATATATTTAAAAGAGATAAAATACATACCATTCTGAGATAGAAATTAAATTCTATTCTTACTCGAAATAGAGCTTTAAGTGTATTGCATTCCAGGATCTCGATAGCATATCCCCTTCCATATTCTTGAGTCGATATGCTCCTTTCTCTGCTTCTGACTCAACTTCATATGGTCCTTCCCATTTTGGAGCTAGCTTGCCATCGGTAGGATTAGTGGTATTTTGAAAAGCCTTTCTTAGCACCCAATCACCAACTCGAAATCTCCTATTCCTTATATTCTTGTTATATGCTCTGGATATTCTTTGTTGATATGCTGCCATCCTTAGCCTTGCTGCATCTCTTTTTTCATCTATAGTATCCAAATCTCGACATAAGGCTTCAGGATTCTGTTCAGGATCCTGTAGAATAGATCTTGCAGTAGGTATCGCCATTTCCGTTGGAATCATTGCTTCTGCTCCAAATACCAAGGAAAACGGGGTTTGGCCGGTTGCATTCTTTACCGTTGTCCTATCAGCCCACAAAACAAAGGGTAATTCTTCTGCCCATCTTCCTTTTTTGGCTCCAAGTCTCTTCTTTAAGTTATTGACAATTATTTTGTTTGAGGATTCAGCTTGTCCATTCGCTTGAGGATGTACCGGAGTAGACGTGATCATTTTGATTCCCCAACTCTTGCAAAAATCAGTAGTCCTCTTGCTTATAAACTGGGACCCATTATCACAAATGATTTCAGCTAGTACCCCAAACCTGGTCAGGATATTCCTCTTTATGAAGGATACTACTTCTTGGTCTCTAACTTGAACAAATGCTTCAGCTTCAACCCACTTAGAGAAATGATCCGTCATTGCTAGCATTAAGACTTTTCCTCCCGGAGCTTTTGGTAACTTCCCTACTATATCCATCCCCCATTTCATGAATGGCCAAGGGGAAACTACAGGATATAGTGGTTCAGCTGGTTGATGTAGTATGTTACTATGCCTTTGACATGCATCACACCTTCGAGCATATTCTGCAGCATCTTTCCTCATCGTTGGCCAATAATATCCTGTCCTTAATACTTTCGAGAACAATGATCTGCCCCCAGTGTGGTTACCGCAATCCCCTTCATGTATATCCTGAAGTACTTCTTTGGCTTCAGGATCCTCCAAGCACCTCAAATACGGTCCTGCAAGAGATTTCTTGTATAAAACATTATTTATAATAGTGAATCGTGATACCTTCATCCTAAATGCCTTAGGATTTTCATCTCCGGGGATGTGTCCTTCCTTGAGATATCTCATGATTGGAGCCGTCCAGGATTTAGGATCCTTTTCAGGATACTCTACTCCAGGATCCTGAATACCCACTACTTTTTTATCCTGAGGATTCGTTGCAGGATACAAGATATGTAATATTGGTATTTGGGTCCCTTCTGGTATCCTGATCGATGATCCCAGATTTGCTAAGGCGTCTGCTTCAGCATTATCCTCCCTTGGTACCTGTTCAAGTGTAAAAACATCGAAATATGCTGCTAATTTTTTGAGAATATCGAGGTATTCGATTAATTTCTCACCCTTAACTGCATAGGATCCATTAAAATGGTTAGTAATTAACAAGGAGTCAACATATACTTGCAAATTCTTGATACTCATATTCTTAGCCAACTCTAATCCTGCAATTAAAGCCTCATACTCTGCTTCATTATTAGTAGCAGGGAATTCACACCTAATAGCCTGGGGTAATATGTCCCCCTGTGGCGATTTTAGTAGTATTCCCAATCCTACTCCTCTTACATTCGATGCACCATCGGTATATAACGTCCATGATCCTGAGGATTCTCCTAACTGTTGGACTTCTAGGTCTACCTCATCCTGAATGTCACTACTGAACTCAGCCACAAAGTCAGCTAAAGCCTGAGACTTTATGGCATTCCTAGGTTCATATACTAAATCATAAGCACTCAACTTTACTGACCACTTGGCCATCCTGCCCGACATCTCTGGTTTCCTAAGCACATTTTTGACAGGATAATTTGTTTTAACATGAATCCTATGTGTCTCAAAGTAATGTCTAAGCTTCGTTGATGCCATAACTAATGCTAGTATCAATTTTTCTAAATGAGAATACCTAGTTTAAGCATTTAACAAACTTTTACTAACATAATAAACAGGATATTGCTGACCTTCATGATCCTTTATAAGGATGGCACTTACAGCATTCCCTGATACTGCGAGGTATAGGGATAGTGGTTCACCATTCTCAGGCTTCATCAGTAGAGGTGCAGTTGAAAGATATTGCTTCAAATCCTGCAGGGCTGCTTCATGCTTCTCACCCCATTCGAATTTCTTGTTCTTCTTCAGGATATCATAAAACTCTTTGCATTTCTCTGAGGATCTTGAAATAAATCTGTTTAATGCTGCCACTCGCCCTGTTAATCGTTGAACATCCTTCATATTTGAGGGTGATTTAATATCCAAGATGGCTTTGATCTGCTCCGGGCTCGCCTCTATTCCTCTTTTGGTCACCATATATCCTAGAAATTTTCCTGCCCCCACTCCGAAATGACACTTAGCAGGATTTAGCTTCATGTTATATTGATCCAGGATATCAAATGCTCCTATAATATCCTGGAGGTGATCCTGAGCTTTCCTTGATTTTACCACCATATCGTCAATGTATACCTCCATGGTGTCCCCCAGCTTGTCTTTGAACATCATGTTTACCAATCTCTGGTATGTTGCACCTGCATTTTTCAAACCAAAAGGCATAGCCGTAGAACAATAAATACCTGTTGGTGTCATGAAGGCAGTATCCTCCTGGTCAGAAGGCTCCATTTGAATCTGCTGAAATCCTGAGGACGCATCCATGAAGGTCAACATTTCATGCCCGGCAGTAGCATCCACCATTGCATCAATGTGAGGAAGAGGAAATGGGTCTTTAGGACAAGCCTTGTTCAAGTCTGTGTAGTCTACACAGACTCTCCATTTCCCATTTTTCTTCTGTACCACGACTACGTTTGCTAGCCATCTTAGAAACTTGACTTCTCTGATCATCCTGGACTTCAACATTCTTTCAACTTCCTATTGGATAATCGTATTCCGCTCAGGAGCAAATTTCCTTCTTTTTTGCTGAACAGGCTTGAATGATCTGTCAATTCCAAGCTTGTGAGTGATAATGTCTTTGGATATACCTGTCATATCCTCATGCTTCCATGCAAACGTTGACATCCTACATTTCAAAAAGTTAGTTAACTGCTCTTCAATATCCTGAGGGATATTGGTTCCTACGAGCACCGAGATATCAGGATTATCCTGATCCAGGATAATTTTCTTCACATCCTGCTCCGAATCCTCCATGATATCCTGGGCCCGCATCTTTAATTACTATGCTGTACTAGGCTTGGTTGAGGATTTCATCGAGGATGAGTAGCATTCTTTCGCCTCTTGCTGATCACTATCAACCTTGACAACTCCCCAAGGGGTAGGGATCTTGATGCATTGGTGATATGTTGATGGCACAGCCTTCATATCATGAATCCATGGTCTTCCCAGTATGATGTTATAACAGGATAGAGAATCCATCACACAGAAACGTTGTATCGAGTTGACTCCTTCAACATATACTGGTAACTTTATCTCTCCCACTGTGTTCCTAGCCTCTCCACTGAACCCAACAAGCACGGTGGACTTCGAAGTGATATCCATCGGAGATACATTCATTCTCTTCAGAGTCTCTAGTTGGATTATGTTGACGGAGCTTCCATTATCAACCAATATCCTGCGTACAAAATGGTTAGCCACATATAATATTATTACCAGAGCATCATGATGAGGATCCTGGACAGTATCCCTGTCATCAGCATCAAATGTGATCACTTTGTCAGTTGTGAGGGTAGTCATCCTGACAGGTTTGTCTCCCCTTTCGGCCTTAGCTTCTTTTGCATGTCTCTTCGCCGCCGAATACGAAGTCCCACAAATGTCGGATCCTCCCGAAATAAAGTTGATTATCTTGGCATCCGCGGGAGGTGACGCTGCTCGCTCAGGATCCTTCTCAGTATCCTGACCCTTATACTTCTTTCTTCCTAAGAGATCTTTCAGATACCCCTTGCTTAGAAGATAGCTTATTTCTTTCCTTAGAGCAATGCAATCCTCAGTTAGATGTCCAAAATCTTCGTGGAAGGCACACCATTTTGACTTATCTTTCCAATCGGCTTTTTGTTGATTCTTTCGAGGCCACCTAGCCTTGTCTCCTAAACCCTGCATGGCATACATCAGTTCAGGAATGTTAACAGAAAAGCAATATTCAGATAGTTCAGGATATTCTTCAGGATCCTCATCTTCGATAGCATTCACTTTCTTGTTTTCATTTCTACCATATGGCTTAGAACGATATGGCTTAAATGAGGATTCTGACTTCCTGTTAGTTGACTCATAGGTGTTGGATGAGTTCATCCTCTCTTGCATCTTTCTGTGATCATTCAATCGAATATATCTTAGGGCCCTGTTTCGAGCTTCATCCAAGTTCCTGCATGGGTTCATTACAAGGTCTTGGTAAAATTGAGAATCTTTTTGCAGCCCCATCTTGAAAGCTTGCACAGCTGTTGCAACATCAAGATGCGGAATGTCTAAGGATTCCCGGCTGAACTTGTTCACATAATCCCTTAGGGATTCTTGAGGCCCCTGTGTTATCCTGTAGAGGTCACTTGTTAGTTTTTCAAAGCTTCTACTACAAGAAAACTGACTATTAAATAAATTCACTAGGTGAGCAAATGATGTAATCGAATGAGGAGGAACATTTAGGAGCCATTTCAAGGCTGATCCCGTTAAGGTAGAACCAAAACCCTTGCACAAGCATGCTTCCTTGAGCTCCGGAGGGATAGGGTTAATCTCCATTCTTTCCCTATACTGGGCAATATGCTCTTCAGGATCCGTAGTTCCATCATAAAGCTTCATGTTGGGGGTTTGAAATCTCTTTGGAATCTCAGCATCACAGATAGGATATGCAAAGCGAGATATCCTGTGGCTGTCTTGGGACACTTCCGGGATTGGCTGGACCACTCCAGGTACACTGGATATCATGTCCTTCAACTTCTGAAGCTCCCTAGTAAATGCTGATGTTACACCTGCATCCTGCAAAGATCCACTATTGTTAGCAGCATGAGTATTATTATTATTTGACACGTTACCCGTCTGAGAATTCTGCCCATATCCTGAAGCATATCCTGAGCTCCTCATGGTTGACATCCTGATCGAGGAGGGTATTTCAGGAGTATGATTCTGAGGAAGGCTGGGCACAATATTCCCCCTATTATCCTCAATGTACACAGCCGAACTGAAGTTCAAAGTTCTGGGTTGTAATGGAGTGACGATATCTTCTGCAGATCTGCTCGAGCCAGACTTCAGGAGTTGTATTTCCCTTAACAACATTTGGTTTGTTTCCTGTTGCTGCCTCATTTGTTCCTGCACACTTCCAAATAAGGTTAGAATTTCATCATTAGAAGCTAAAATGGGAGCAGATCCCTGAATACTCCGAGTAGGGATAATATCCTGAGGTTGTGAAGAAGATTGCATCCTTGGAGGAGGTGGTGGAAGCACCGGACCAGTAGTAGCAGAAGTTGTAGCAGACACAGTGGAGGAGCTCATGTTTGAGTTTGAGGCCATTGTAAACAATGTGGCAAAAAGTTTTGAAAACAGAAAACCGATCAACGATTTCACAAAGATTTTTAGTAAAGAGAGCACCACTTGCCCCACGGTGGGCGCCAAATTGTTTTGGTCAAAAATTACCGAAGCAATTAAGTGATCAAATTAGTTAAGTGGGGTAGTGTGCTAAAAAGTGTGTTGAAAATATGATGGTTAAGTTGTTTGGAAAAACAGTATTCAGGATACGGCTCAGGATATTGAGTTGTATCTACGATCAAACAATGAGCAAAAAGTAAAGGGGGTGACACGAGATATACGAGGAAAGCCCTTGATCAATCTAGATCGCCGGCATAAAACCTCGGGAGCTGACAATAGTGGATCTTTGGTGTACGTGAAGTACGTTAAGCCGTAATGTACGATATACTTTATATATATATATATATATAGGATTAGGTTCAAGAGTGAACACTTGTGTAGTTTGCGAACTAAGCGAACTAATCATGGCCATATATGTGTATAGATCAATGGCCAGGATTTGATGATGAAATACATTAGTGTATTTTACGATTTGATGATGAAATCCTAGCCATCCACGTGTGTAAATCAATGTCCAAGATTTGTTCACTCAGTTCGCAAATACATTAGTGTTCACTCTAGAACCTCATCCTATATATATATATATATATATAATAAAATTGTAGGGTGGTGGGATATTGTGGCTAGGTTAATTTTTTTTTTAATTTCTTTTCAAACTTCTTGCTTGCACTTCAATCATAACTATGTGGACGCTAGCAACCGCAATAGATGTTTAAATTATTTTTGTAGACTAAAACTTGTACGGAACATATTTGCAAGGTAAATGCTATATATTACTATTATTTAAATATGATTTATTTAATAATTATATTTTTTGTATCCTATGAAATTAAAGGAATATTTTCGTCTATATCTTGTAATTTAATAAGTTTTTCGTTACCCGTTGTGACCATTAATATTTTTTCATTGTGATACTATAGTAATCAAATTATGTCTATCAAAACTTTTCATTGATAAAAATAAAATGAAAAAAGGTACTATTAATTAAAAAAGAGATATCACCAAATTATACTGTTTTATAGCATTAATTGAGTGAATAAATGACCATTGCTTTAATATATAATTAATAAAAATGAATTGTTTGTGACGTATAAAAGAAATTCCATATCAAAAATATTGTTATAGTTGTTATGGATCCGATCAATAATCATGATTGCACTACGCGTCAAATCTCATGCTATGGTTAAGGTCCTATAATTGGTTTCACTCTTTTCATGCTATGGTATGAGTTAATAATATTAGTTATGAATGAAAGATCATCTTAGATTAATGATATAAGAACCCCTTTTTGAGATTGTAAGAGTTTGAAGAAATAAGAGAAACAAGAGGGTTTAATTAATATGCCCAATGAAGAGGATGTTTGGTATATGAATCAAATCTAGTATCATAATTTAGGATATATTTATTCTTGATGGTTATAACATCTAATGTTCTTATAGTTTAAAGGTGTTTAGAAACAAGTCAATACAAACGACACACACCATGAAATATCTCAAGGATGTGAACATATTGCAATGAGCAGCCCTTAGGCTTAATGGGGACCATAGTTCAAACATGATCCGCCACGTAGGAGCGTGAATGAAAGGCTACACCACCCCCTCAATGATTTATAGTGGTTGGCGTGGATTGAACCACGATTACCACAGGCCACCTGTAACACCCCAAATTTCGTATGTTATAAAATAATATTATTTGGTGATGCTAAATAACGGAAGACGGTAACGGTAAAACGGTACCGTAAGGAAATGCTAGTAAATTTAAATATATGTGTGTATCTAAGTTAAATAAAGAAAAGAGGCCAAGTTAGTATGGGAAATAACAAATTTAAACACACTTTGATAGACAAGGGGGCTAATGTGTAAATATGTAATGGAATTTATAAAAAAGAAGCCAGTGTTGTGTCTGGTTGTTTGTGCGATCGAATAAGAGGGCAGGAAGGAGAAACCCTACTCCTTCAACTCTTCACAAGAAATTCAGAAATTGATGATGAAATCAGACGCGAAATCGAATGCATGAGCCTAGTTAATCTCTAACTTAAGTGATTTGAGCATAAGGTAAGTTGAATGTTATGTTTTGATGCACTTTTATGAAGTAGGTGTTAATCAATCTATGAAATTTTATGAAATTGAACTTGTTTATAATTTAGAATCATCAAATAGAAGATGTTTTATGCATGAAACTGATTAGATTGAAAGTTTGAGTAGAAACCCATTTGGGTAAGAAGCTAGCATGAATAGGATGATCAAGTAGGATTATGTATGTGAAGTTTTGATGTATGATCTTGATTATAATACATGAATGATAAGTAAATTGATGTAGAAAGAGAAAATCATGTAAACTTGGATGATTATTGAAGATAAGTGAGTTCAACTAGTAAAATGTCATGCTTTATATGTTTGTACAATATGCTTAAATGCGAAACCCGCCAAGTGTTCGATGAAATGCTTAAGAGAACAAGTATGTGGATTACTAGTAAGGATGGTGTCGGGTTCAAGGATAGTGTTAAATTGGTTAATTTTGAATGATGATTGTTAATCGTGAATTATGAGATGACTAGTACGAAAGGAATCGTTTATGTTGTGCGCATATATGATCTTGTGGTTGTAAATGTGTTTCACTATGTGAGTAGGGAATGAAAGGATGCGATTCTAGTTTATACGTTGTGTTGTTGGAAATTGGCGTGCTAGTAAAGTTAAAATAAGATATGAGTGTGACATGAATGCAATATTAGAATGTGCGTTATATTAATGAAGTAGTAACCTTGATGGTATGAAAGTATAGGATCATGTTTAGATGGGAAGGCATGGAAGGCAAACGGAAAGGATATGAGGAAGCAAGCACGAAACGGGCACTCGAGGTAAGTGATTTCCGTAATCACTTCTTATCTTGTTTATGTAAGGTAGTGACTAGTTAATTAAGCATGATGACGATTGAAGTTGAGTATGGTTTGGTTGTATGAATTTGGTGATTTTTACTACGTAGACCGAACGGGTCAAAACAAGGTAGTGTTGATATGTCGGAATGATGCTTAAGTAGTGGCTACGGTATTGTAACCGGGTAATGGGTAGAATTTCATATAAGAATGCTAATCGGGAAACGGGGACGCAAATTATAGATAAAAGACTCGGTTGTGAGCTATATTTAACGAATAAACCAATTTGTGAATGGAAATTTATCATCAAAGTATGACTTTGTAGGAATGAATGAAGTGTATGAGTTTTAGCGCATACCAAGTATCGGGTGAGTAAATCCCAAGTACGATACTCCAATTAATGTAAAAGTGTTATAGTTATGACATTCATGTAAACCTTAAGTTTAAACATATGAGTTGTTTACTAAAGACATGAACGGGTCGAATAATTTGTAATTGACTAATTAGTTGAAGGCACATAAGTCGAGAAACTATTCCTAGTTCGGATGTTAGAAATTGAGTCTTATGATAGAGGACTAATTTACGATCACGTAGGAAGAAATGGGATGCAAAACGGATCAAAAACGAGAAAGTTATGTTCGTTTTTGTGTAGATTAGCGTTGCTGGAAATTGCTGCAATCAGCAGCAAGCATTCTGGAAAGAAAGGGGGGTCGCGCCACGCGACAGCAGGGGTAAGGAGCCGTCGCGCGACGCGACGACAGGCTGGGTTGGCGAAAATTGTTTATTTAGTTGGTTTTGTCTCGCGAACTCGTTCAAACACATTTTAAGTTACGTATGACTAATCCCTCTTATGTTTTTGTGAATTGTAAGGCTTAACCACCCGGTTTCGATTGTAAACGTTTATATGTATTCCGTTAGGAAAAATAATTACCTTCCGATAGTCGGAACTGCTAGGTAATTATGAATAGAAGAAAGAACGCCCGTAGCCTCTTACGTACGTGATCTTTTCATTGTGAAGCTTATATTTAGGGTGTCTTAGCGAACCCTTTTGGGATGTCTTATGTAGCGTGTATGTTTGTATAGTTTGTACATTTGGTTATGTGTACATATTCATGTAGTGAAGTACGTGTTTAATTTATATGTATGATCGCGTCTATGTACGAAGTGGGCTTTATTGCTTACAAATGAATGGGGTATGTGTGTATGTTTGAGTGTTAAGTTACTAAACCGGGATCTTAAGTATGAAATAAGAATGCAGGTACGCCATAAGGACCTTGTGAAGGTTCAAAGGATTGGAATGCATGATTATACAAGAAAGCTTAATCGAAGAGACTAGCATGAGAAGAAGGAATATGGAGTGGTTAATTGATTGCTTATGTTTAATTTAAGAAAGACGTCACCAAATCTTAATGATGTTTATGTATGTGGTGAATGCAGGTTGGACGGACATAATATTATTATGAAGAATAAGAGGATTGAAGATCGAGTCAAGAGTAAGGATTGTACGGGAATAGTGGTCACTCGATTGGAGTATTATACTTTAATTAATGTAATTTAAAAAGAATGAATGTTATAAGTCTTTTAGTAAAGTATTACTTATTCTAGTAATAAACCCTAGTATGTTATGTGGCTAATAAAGAAAGAAAATTTCTGGGCTCATATTTCCGCTACATCGTTTTCAAGTTGATACGTGTTAGGGTGTTTCACCACCTTTATCCATTTTCCTAGATTTGACACTTTAAAAAAATAAATTAAAATAATAAAGTGGATAGTGGTTTGGATCATGACCACACCCTTAAGGTAGTGGTTTTGGATGGGTGACGTGACGTCTATGTGGAGGGTTATGGTAGTCATAACCACAACCTTTAGCCTTAGAGTATGAATACATTATTTTAGGTAAGCAAAACATTCATAGAATCTGAATATGTTGAACATACTATTTCAATAATACCTGAAATATTGTAATATAGGGGTTAAATGGTGGTAGTTGTTAAAACAACAAGAGTATGGCTAGGGGGAGGTGCTAGATCCACCTCGTCAGGAGCTTCCTCGGGGATATCTGTAGACCAAGAAGCATCGTTAGCTTTAACGCAGGAAGTGACCTCCCGCGTTTGGACTCCGTTGTGAGAGTAAGTAAAGGGTTCTTAAGAGTCAATAAGCTTAGAGAGAATAAGAGTAGAGAGAGAGAGACATAGTTAAAGTCAGAATACCCTTGCGACTTGCAAGGAGTCCTCTTTATATAGAGAAAGTATTCTGCCTATAGGGAAGCCTCCTCGACAGCTCAACTTCCTGACTGGGTAAGTCTTATCCTCCAAGATGTTGCTTGTGCGGGTTGCCTTGGCTTTTTAGTGAAAGTCTGAATTATGTGTCTCTAGGTTACTTTTGTATACTTTTGGATAAAGTCTCATCAATTTGACTTTGCAGTCTTGGGACTTGTGATGTGTATAGTAATCGAGCTTCCAGCTGCTAGTCATTTGTGTGACTGCTTCCTGCTTGTTGCTTCCAGTTCCGCTGAGTGGGAGCTTTCAGGCACCCACATCATCGGTAGTTACATACGATTAAGGCGTACACTCGCTTATGGTCATTACATCATGAAGCATTTTGGTTTATCAACTTCCTTTGAGCATCCTTGCTGACTTCATAAATTACTAATAATTGAAAATTCAACGATTCAAATGTCTCTAATTAAAGCAAAACATTAGAAGCAATTTAAATAGTTTGTCATTTGAAAATGAGTGTATGGTAGGCCATCTTTTGCACTTCAATGAAACCAATATGGACGCCAACAAGCTCTTGTTTGCTATTTAGACAACATACTTGGTTTCTTATCTCTTCTAACTTTTATAAAATTTGTAAACCATATTCTTTGGAAAAATATACATCTATGCAAGCAGGGCCGACCCTGGGTGGGCGAGCCGCACTCCCGGCCGAGGTCCTTTTTTCCGGGGACACTAAATTAGAAAAAATAATTATATATATATATATATATATGTAGGGGTTGGTTATCATACAAAACCCCTTATCGTACATCATGTACGCGACGGGCGTAACCGTCCGATCAGGCACTAATCACGCATGGGACACAAAATAACGCATGGGCTCCTTTTTTTTGACCTAATCACGCATGGAACATTATTACGCATGTTCATTTTGTCAAACCTTACTAATAAATAACGCATGGAACATTATTACGCATGTTCATTTTGTAAAACCTTACTAATAATAACGCATGGAACATAATTACGCAAGTTCTATAGTTTGTCGCGTACGATAACGTATGATAAGCCTTTTTGTACATTATACTTATTCTATATATGTATACATACATTTTGAGCTAAAGGTTTAACAAAGAATTAGGTTTGGCTTGATGGTTCATGCGCTTCTTTCTTAAACATGAAAGTCGGGTCCGAGTCCCGTTTGATTTTAAGTTAATTTTTTTTTATTTGTTATGCACAAATAACAATGTACAACCTATTGCTCTTTTATTAATAGGCCACATGGTTGAACCTTAATTTATTCACAATCTATTTAAAAAAAAAGGAAAATTGGTATTTAATAAACCAACCTTTAACCAGTTGGTAAATAATAATCAAACCTACAGAATTGGTATATAATAATCCTACCTATCAATATGTTGGTACTCAATAAACTTCCGTTAATTTTTTGTAACTGAAGTTAGTTTTTAAGTTTTATTTATTACACAAACAGTCCATGTAGTTGTAATTTACAAGTTTTAACTATTTTATAAACCTCAAATCGAGGAAAAGGAGGATTTTCGAGTGGTTTTTTTGTTTCATAAAATAGTTAAAACTAGTAAATTACAACTACAGAGACTGTTTGTGTAGTAAATAAAACTTAAAAACTAACTTCAGTTAAAAAAATTAATGGAAGTTCATTGAGTACCAACATGTTGATAGGTAGGATTATTATATACCAATTCTGTAGGTTGGATTATTATTTACCAACTGGTTAAAAGTTGGTTTATTAAATACCAATTTTCCAAAAAAAAAAGAGATTTGAAGAATTGTGACTCTAATTAAAAAAAAAGAGATTTGAAGAATTGTGATGTAAATTTTTGTTGAAAATAAAACTCAGAGCATCAAAGCTTTAATAATTTTTTGTTAAAAGAATTCTCATTGTTGCTTTTTGCGTTTTAGTTAATTTTTCTTTTATTAATATAATTTTGGCCCAATATATAAAAACAAACCTTAAAACTTATTGACAATATTGATCTATAAAGTCTATCCCAAATGGAAAATGTCCGATATTAATCTATTAACCTAATAAGTAATAACAACGATTTTTAAATTTATTTATATAATTTAAATCGTTACGGCTTAAGGGCCTTTTTACGAGCTTGTACAAGATACGTGAATCCTTAGGGTCCAGTGGCGGAGGTTGACCAAAAGTTTCAAGGGGGCGGAAAGTTATGGGACCCAATTTATATATTGTATAAATATTTAGACAAAATAATTGGGGGGAGGGGGGCAATCCTATATAATTTTAAAATTTTCAGACGAAAAATCAAAAATTTTATAATTTTAACCGAAACACTGGGGGCGGGTGAACCCCCACCGGCCCTTGTTAGGGCCGGTGCGGTGCACTATGCAAGTATGGTAAAAAGCATTTTTATATTTAGAAAATACTAGCTTCTGGTTTATCAAATTAACTAAAGATTATTTATAAAACATAGTTGTAGTCTACAATGATTCATACCTAACTTTGGAATTATGATTTCAAGCTTCATTCGTTTTTTCAATATTTAATACTAACTTTTCACACATTATTATGTGTGGTAATCCTTATTATTTATTGTTAAAATATTTTATATATTAAATCCAAAAATAAAAAAAAATGTTAATATTAGTGATTATAAAATTGGTGCACTACAAGAATAATGATGATTAAGAGTTTGATACCAAGGAGTAATGTTCGTGTTGATACTATCAACAAAGTGACAAAAGTTCCACTTGTTGTCCACTTTGTACCATCTAACGAGGAGGAATCATTATTGAGATATCAAATACTAATTGGACTATTGCTACAAAGCCTTAAGAACATGCGTAGTGGTTTTATCAATAATGCCCCTACCATGGGGCGTTTTCTACCATGTGGCAGTCCAGTCAACATGGGGGCATTATTAGGGGTTATTGCAAAAGTGCCGTAGTGGGAATAATGCCCAATAACGCCCATGCATGGGGGCACTTTGGACTTTTTCGTAGTAGATCCCAACACTTATAGTACGGGAAAGGGCATTTCGTTCTCTCGTACTCTTCCAAAGCCTTCGTTAAAACCCCGACGTCACCTTCTCCGCTCGGGCGATTATCGTAGTTACGTTGATACCATTCTTGGAAGGAGTGACACTTGTTGTTGATGTCGGTCCATTTGCTAGAAATAGAATCTTTGTCACGATGCTCGCCTTTACCCCACGTGCTATAAAAGAGTGCACGAACCCTATCTCAAAAAACGGGGCCCGTTTGAAAGTTTGCTACAAATTGAAAAATAAAAGTAAAATATAAGTTGTATGTTAAAAATAAGGAAAATTGGTTTTTAATAAACCAACATTTGCCCCATTGGTAAATAATAATCAAAAAAAAATCATAAAAATAAAATTAAGTTTTATTTATTACACAAACAGTCCCTGTAGTTATAAAAAAAATCATAAAAATAAAAAAAAAAATCAAAAAAATTCTAAAAAAATCAAAAAAATTCTAAAAAAATCATAAAAAATCATAAAAATTCTAAAAAAAAAATCAAAAAAAATTCTAAAAAAATAAAAAAAATCATAAAAAACCGTTTCGACCCGTACCGTTTCGACGCGAACCGTTTCGACGCGTACCGTTTCGACCCGGACCGTTTTGACCCGGACCGTTTCGACGCGAACCGTTTCGACGCGTACCGTTTCGACGCGAACCGTTTCGACGCGTACCGTTTCGACCCGTACCGTTTCGACCCGGACCGTTTCGACCCGGACCGTTTCGACGCGTACCGTTTCGACCCGGACCGTTTCGACGCGTACCGTTTCGACCCGTACCGTTTCGACCCGTACCGTTTCGACGCGTACCGTTTCGACCCGTACCGTTTCGAACCGTACCGTTTCGACCCGAACCGTTTTCGACCCGGACCGTTTCGACCCGAACCGTTTTTGCGGGTGGTGGTGGTGGCGGTGCTGTGGTGGTGGTGGCAGTGTGGTGGTGGTGGTGCTGTGGCGGTGGCGGTGCTGTGATGGTGGTGGTGGTGGCGGTGCTGTGGTGGTGGTGGTGGCGATGGCGGTGCTGTGGTGGTGGTGGTGGTGGTGGCGGTGCTGTGGTGGTGGTGGTGGTGGCGGTGGTGGTGGTGGTGGTGGTGGCGGTGCTGTGGTGGTGGTGGTGGGTCGAAACGGTCCGGGTCGAAAACGGTTCGGGTTGAAGCGGTACGCGTCGAAACGACCCGGGTCGAAACGGTACGGTTCGAAACGGTACGGGTCGAAACGGTACGGGTCGAAACGGTCCGGGTCGAAACGGTACGCGTCGAAACGGTCCGGGTCGAAACGGTCCGGGTCGAAAACGGTTTTTGATGATTTTTTGATTTTTTTAGAATTTTTATGAATTTTTATGATTTTTTTAGAATTTTTTTGATTTTTTTAGAATTTTTATGATTTTTTTGAATTTTTTTGATTTTTTAGATTTTTTTTTTATTTTTATGATTTTTTTTATAACTACAGGGACTGTTTGTGTAATAAATAAAACTTAAAACTAGTAAATTATAACTACAGGGACTGTTTGTGTAATAAATAAAACTTAAAAACTAACTTCAGTTAAAAAAAACTAACGGAGGTCCATTGAGTACCAACATATTGAAACGTAGGATTATTAACTACCAAATCTGTAGGTAGGATTATTATTTACCAATGGGGCAAATGTTGGTTTATTAAAAACCAATTTTCCTAAAAATAAAAGTAAAAATATAAGTAAAAAAAATATAAAAGTTACCAATTTCGTGGTCCTCCGAAACGTCGAGCCACGCCCGAGCCAACGTGTATTCCTCCTCCTTCGTCCAATTAAGGTAAGAATGCTTACGTCGAGGTTCGTTCGCTTCCTTCTTCTTATGCGACCTTCTGCCGCGTTTCGATTTCTCTGGCTCCGGTTCGGATTGCGTCTCCGACACGATATCCACATCGGGTTCGGCTTGTTGTTTTGAAGGTTGCGACCCGCCGGCTTGACCAAAGCCGAAAGTGGGATGCACGAATGGAGTAGCGCCGCTCAAGTAAGCCGCGTAAGATAACATGTTCGGGTCCATGTCTTGAAAGTTAAACAGTTGTTGCGGTTGTGTTGTGTTCGGGTTCATGGATCTTGAGGGGACACCAAATGGGGGTCGGAATGGATGCATCTTTTTATAAAATATAGAAGTAGTAGAGAGAAAGTTTGAGTTTTTTTATAAAAAAAAAATGATGGAAAAGTGGGTAATATATATAGTGGGTTAATATTGGAATTAAAAAAAATATTAAACAAATGACCGTTTGGCAACGGTCATCTCAAGCCTCAATGCAAAATTTGGCGTGGTTTGAAAAACGCCAAAACAAATTTTGGCAACGAAAACGCACGAAAACGCCGGGCCGTAATGGCTTGAGGGCGTGTTTCGGCGTTTTTTTTTTTTTTTATAAAAAGTGCCCTACTACGGGCGGTCTAATAATAAATAAAATACTTGGGAATAGCCCAGTGGTGTTGGTGAGTTTAGATAGAGCTTAGGATAGGAGAGGTCAGGGGTTCAATTCCCATGGTGTGCAATGTTAGCCATTCAAAAAATAATAATAATAATAATAATAATAATAATAATAAATAAAATAAATTTCATATGTTTGGTAATAATTGAATCACTAATTATTTATATATATTTTTTAACGGCCAACGAATCCTTTAAATGGGCTACTGGTGAAATTCACAACACCGGGATACACTCGTCTTTCGAACCGGGGAAAACCCTCACCTAGGGCCGAATCCAACGCTGTCCCCGAGAACTCTAAAAAAAAATTTAGGCCTCGGGCGACAAAAAAAAAATTTGGGCCCAAAATTGTGGTTGGGAAAAATGAATTAAAAAAAACAATCCCTTGGTGGTGGAGTCAAAACTTGAACATGAGGCCTTTACATTATCTTGAGATGGTTTTTTCACTCCACCACCAACATTTTTTTTTTGCATAATTAGTAGATGCATATATTAAATATATAATTAAGTATATATCTATAAAAGCTCATAGAAATCTTTCAGGCCCCGCGGCCGATGACCGTGAACACTCGCCTGGAAGCACGACAGTCCGGTGAGGTAAAGCTCGCTCAGTTTAAGGATCGAACTAGCGATCGGCGCCTACTCGCCTAGTCTCCCATCATCACCAGGTGCCGCAAAAACCAAATACTGGGGCAGTAATTAAACTTGGATCACTTAGAACACTAGGTCTCTCCCTTACAACTCCCGCTAATTATTTATATTAAGGGAAATGTTATACTCTACTTGGATTAATATATTTGAATTTGGATTTGGATTTGGATTTGTATGGTTGGGTATATATCAATATTTGATTTGGATCTAGTTCTGTTAGATACCCTTGTTCCATACTCTTAGATACCCTTGTTCATTCAAGAATCTTATTTGACCCGCCATGCTCGTGATGGGTTTTCAAAGTATCCGGGTTAGGGTTAAAGATTTTTGACATGATCATATATATATACGGCTCATGCTCGTGATGGGTGATTCCAACCCATGAGAAGAATTGTTACCCCTACCTCATATTTTGGATGATAACCATGTGTTATTATCAATGTTTTAAAACTGGTTTTTAAATCATACCGGGTTAGGCTCTAAAATAGTTTAACTGGTTGTACCGGGTTATTAGTTAACCCTATAATTCCATAAAATACAAATTTATCTTAAAATATAATCTAATCTCAATTAGCATTTACGTAATTGATCATAGTTTTATCTAAAAAAACAACTATTTTCTTGTAAAATATTAAGCATTTTAAGAGCACTATGTTAATTACTAGAAATATGAGAGTTTAACATTAACTTAATATCGTATTCTATAAACAATAAAAAATCAAATTTTAAGATAATGCAAACCGGTTCAACGGTTTGAACCGGTAGAACCGGATTTATCGACGGCACATAAGGCATACCATATTCGAGTTTTACCGGCCTTTGTCATACTAGGCCCGTGTCCGGTATCCGATTTAACTTGTATAACCGGTCGGTTCATATCGGTATTTAAAAACATTGGTTATTACTCATCAGAAGGATAAATATCATGATTTTTACATGAAAAAAAATACCGTCACATATAAAACCAAATTAAATTTTGAGTAAATTACAAAAAAAACGTCCTTAATGTTTACATTAGATTGCAAACTATATCTTTTATCTTCAAAAAGTACAAAAAAACGTACTCAATGTTTGCAAACCCTTACATGTTACGTCCTTTGACCTTTACTAAGTTAGTTTCCATGGTCAAACTGACCAAATTGACCTCATGTAAGGGCGAATTAGTCCTTTTACCCAATTGTTTAAAGTATTTTAACAAATAAACTCTTCCACCAACCTAATTCTATCAATCCCCTTAACCAAAACCCTAACTTTTCCATTCACCTTAAAAGTCTTCCACCCGAACACCACCATTATCCTCCACCAAAGACTTCAACGCCACCTCCACCGCCACCAGCGAATCCCGGCCGGCCACATCCTTCAAGGCATCCTTTTCTGCCACATAATCGACTGAAACCCCTCACTCTCCAATTTACGCAACAGTTACCTAGATTATGAAGGAACTGATGCGTCGCGGCTGGCCTAGCACCGATTCACAAATTAATCAGTTAACTAAAGAACCACAAAGATTATTCCGATTGTCTCCAACCAATACATGGTTGGATTAAATCAATTCGCAATCTTCAGTTTAATCAAATCAACAATCCCAAAAGAGATCACTGCTGAAAACAATACTTGTAATCGGTTGTATAGCTTCGTATACTACTACATTTGAGTGCATACGGGTAACAATCTTGGAAGAATGCCTAGCAAGATCGATTCACCTTTTCAATACATATAAGGATTGATTAAACATTAGAATACTATAAAATTGATTCGTGAAACACTCTTGAAAGAACAAGAATGGTCGTGAACATCAACAATTGAAGAGGTATGGTCCCAATTCTTTGCCTACATGGCAAGGACCACACCACTTTTTCATCCAACATGGCGCCTACATCAGCAAGCGAATCCAGAAGCTTCTAGAAGCTTCTGGAAGACGTCAAGGTGGCACCAAAGATGCTCCTTCCGACAGAAAGGACAACACGTGTCACCAGTCTTCAGGCGCCATGTAGGCTTGCAGCAAATCCAGAAGCAGACTGAAAGTGGCAGTACGACGTTTCCAGCATGGACAGATATAGGCGCGCCACGTGTACCACTACCCTGACCACAGCAGAGGGGACCAAGAGGATATTCCCCTTGGTCGAACAGCTGGCGCCCTATAGCAGCTGGCAAGGTTGCTCCTCCCTCTTTCATCCTCCGGCTATAAATATGACCCTTCATCATTCAGGTTCAGGCTATTCGATTCCTCACACTCTCACTCTTAACACACACTGTTTTATTTCCTCATAGCAGTACTTATTCTCACGCCGGAGCCCGGTTAAGAGGGAAACCCCCATATTCCCCTCTTAACGAGCTAACGGTGTTGCTGTTTTGCAGGACTCAGTCTTTTGGCGAGTAAGAAAGAAGATTGAACCCACAGAAGAGACGACCCAGCTAGTTAATCATCGGATTTAACCAGGGTTTCATCATTGGCGCCATCCGCATCTTTTGCAAACCACTCTCATCTTCTTTTTTGTTGAAAAACTCACTAGAATGACTGAACCACACCCTTCTCCTCAAATGGACGGAGAAGTCTCTTCCTTTGAACTCATCACGGACACTGCGCGCGTCCAAAGAGTCCAGGGGAACGTGACTATCCAAGAAGGGCGAGTGAACAACGATTTCCCATAAATCTTTGGAAGTGCATCCAGAGCGGTTAGCCAAACCACTAACGGAGCTACTTTCCAACCCCCACCCAGGGTCATCAACCAAACCACAAATGGAGCCACTTTCCAACCTCCACCTGGGATAGTTCACCAAACACCTCCAATACTTCAAACACCAAACCATGGAGCTGGCCCCTCAGCCCCATCGAACCAAACACAATTGAACTTTTCTGTACTTCTAGGGCTACCCGAAGGAAAAACTTTGGCTTCCTGGTATGCCGAACAAATGGCGTCTCTGAATCTTGTCTATACACAACTCAACGCACAACAAGCCGTACTCCAAGCACAAGCTAACTAATCGCTTTTGTTACTCCACCGCAAAGATCCTTGAGCACTCACATGCCTCAGCAGGCCAATGCGTGGAACTTACACCCTGAAAAAGCACCTGTACCAAACATCAAGAGACCAAGCGCGCACGACACGCGCGATACCTACGGTGAAACAGAAAGCAATTATGTGCAATACTCCCATCAACAAAGAAATCCAGTGCAAAGTCGTTTAGGCCCGCACAATATAAACGACGAATGGGATATGATGAAGAAGATGACCCCACGCGCAAGAGAGAAAACACGGTATTCATCAGATTACCATCTGAACACGAGGCATATAAACCCCACAAGCGCGCGGGGTATAATCTAAAAGCGGAACATGATTACTCATTGAGCTATCGCCCAGATGGCTTGGCTGAAAACTCAAAGTTCATCAGAGAGATTGCGACAGCCGATATCGACAAGACAAAACTGCCACCCAATGTAGGCAAATACAACGGCTTAACAGATCCCGACGACCACCTCCAAGTCTTCAATGGCGCAGGAGTAACAGGTGGTTGGAACTTACCAACTTGGTGTCATCTTTTCGCACAAACCTTTATCGGCGCAGCGCGCGTCTGGTTTGACAGCCTACCAGCAGGAAGAATCAAGTCATGGATTGATTTTCGAGACAAGTTCCTCGCGCACTTCTCCCAACAGCGCAGGCATACTAGAGATCCAGCCGATTGTCTAAATATATGGAGGAAAGATCACGAAAGCATAGAAGATTTCATCACCAGGTATAACAAAGAATGCCTTGAAATCGGAGATGTAGGTGAGAAGATGATGCGCGCGCACTTTATGAGAGCAGTAAAGTGCGACGACCTGATCAAACGACTGAAAGGAAGAGACGGAGGCCCCAAAGATTGGGAAACCTTCATCGAAGCAGCAAAAAAAATTGCGTGCACTGACAAACAATTGACCGGTGACAACAACCGTCAATACAGTTACAACCATAACGATCGGCGCAACAAGAAAGGCAAATGCCAATCGTGGAAAACATCCGGTTATAGAGAAAGAAGCCCGGCAAGAGAAGACGCGCGCAATACAATCAACCAAATCGCTCATCGCAAGGAGGTCAAAAGGGAGAACAGAGAAAAACAGTGGACACCCTTAACAAAGACTCACTTTGAGGTTTTGTCAACCGAGAATCACCAGTTCAAACCTCATCTGCAGATGCGAAACAAGAGGGGTCAAGACCCAAATATTTTCTGTTAGTTTCACAAAGACACAGGTCACCTGACCGACGACTGTTTTAGCTTAAAACAAGAGATAGAAAGAGCCCTGAGAGATGGCAGACTTACCCATCTGGTGAAAGGTGGAAAGCGCGACGACCGTCAAATTCAACGAAGGGAAGAAAGGCCAGACAACAAGAAGCTCCGAAAATTATAAACTCACATGGTTCAAGGAGGTCCATGAAGGCCAAGGAAGAACTATAACAAGCGCACACAAGACGACTCTTGGCGCGAGAGACAAGTTATTTTCCCCATAGTGAGAGGAGGTCCAAGAGAAAGACAGCCCATAGTCATATCTGGCGTAATCGGTCATTACCAAACCGACTACATTTTCATTGACCCAGGGAGCACTGCAGATATCATCTACGAACAATGCTTCAACCAATTTGACCAAGAGGACAAAGCGCGCTTAGAGCCAGTCGACTACCCACTAACTGGTTTCTGCAACGAAGCAGTTTTCCCTCTCGGCCAGATATCGTTCCCAGTGCTGCTCTCAGACGGAAGGAATTCAAGAACTGAAGAAGTTACTTTCATGGTGCTGCCCGCACATTCAAGATATGATATCCTTTTGGGAAGAGAGTCCCAAGGAGATTTTAGTATGATTTGCTCTGGACCACATTCAGCGGTGGGTTTCCCAACAGATACAGGGGTAGCAATAATTTACGCAAGCAAAGAAGTCTTGGCAACAGATGAACTCAGGCCAGCAAAAGCAAGCAAACCCGCACCTCGCGCAGAAGCCGAAAAATGGGTACTGAACAGCAAATACCCAGAACAAACAGTCACCCTAGGCCCCGCAATGTCTGATCTCACACGCGCGGCGCTAAAAAAGTTGTTGTTTGAAAACATGGACGTGTTCGCCTGGACACCAGCTGACATGGTGGGTGTTTCACGGCATATAGCAGAGCACAGACTAAACGTCTCAGAGGCTGCCAAACCTGTGGTACATGGCAAACGTCATTTAGGAGACATAAAGCACGATGCTATGCAAGAACAAGTCACAGAGCTGTTGAATGCTGGCATCATCAGAGAAGTCCGATACCAAACTTGGGTGGCGAGCCCTGTAATGGTCCAAAAAGGGAACGACAGTTGGAGGATGTGTGTAGATTTCAAAGATCTAAACAAAGCGTGCCCGCGCGACTGTTATGCTTTACCAGATATTGATGAGAAGATCGATTCACTGGCGATATTCAGATGGAAATGTTTCCTCGATTGCTATAAAGGATACCACCAGGTGCAGATGGCCATCCAAGACGAGGACAAAACCGCATTCCGCACACCGATAGGGCTGTACTGTTACACCAAAATGCCCTTCGGGTTAAAGAATGCCGGTGCGACCTATCAGAGACTGATGAATGAAACGTTCAGCGACACTATTGGCAAATACATCGAAGTGTACATGGATGACCTAGTCATTATGAGCAAGGAGGAAAGTATGCTGTTGGTAAACATTCAAAAAACGTTCGATACACTGCGCGGCGTAAGTATCAAGCTAAATCCAGCGAAATGTTCCATTGGCATGGAGGAAGGAAAGTTCCTGGGTTTCATCGTCACAAAGGATGGTTTCAAAGTCAATCCTGAAAAGGTGCAAGCAATCGAGCGAATGCCTTCACCATCGACGATCAAGGAAATGCAGAAGTTGGCCGGAAGGTTAGCAGCACTCAACCGTTTCTTAGCCAACCACGCAGCTAAATCTTTCCCGTTTATCTAGACACTCCGCAATTGCATGAAGAAAAGTCAGTTCCAGTGGACCCCGGAAGCCGAACAAGCGTTCCGAGAAATGAAGGATTGCCTCATAAGATTGCCAACACTGACGGCGCCAGTGAAAGGAGAGCCCCTAGTGATGTATTTGTCAGCGTCAGATAGAGCAGTTGGAGCAGTTTTACTCGTAGACCGACAAGGCATACAGACACCAGTTTATTATGTGTCTCGCACTCCGAACGATCCAGAAACAAGGTATGCTATAATGGAGAAACTAGTGCTGGCACTGATTCATGCATCAAGGCGGTTGCGCAGATACTTCGCCAACCACGTCATTCATGTGTTAACAAATTACAACATCGGCAACATCCTCGCAAGGCCCGAGATTTCTGGAAGATTAGTGAAGTGGGCCATAGAACTGGGGGGCCATAACGTGGTCTTCAGGGCAAACCAGTAATCAAGGGCCAGGTGTTGCCCGATTTCATGACAGAGGTGCCCGATGACAAGGACAGGGAATGTAAGGCAATGGAAAGAGCTGAAAGGCAACATTCGGAAGAACCATGGCTACTGTATACAGATGGCGCGTCCAACGAGGATGGCGCAGGCGCAGGACTTAGGCTGGTAAGTCCGGAAAAACATGAATTCACGTATGCCATCCGGTTAGACTTCAAGAGCACGAACAATGAAGCCGAATACGAAGCCTTTCTTGCCGGTCTGAGGTTGGCGATCAAGATGGGAGTCAAACACATCGAGGCGCATGTGGACTCCATGTTAGTAGCCGGTCAGATTAACGGCCAGTACGATGCCAAAGGAGACGTAATGGCGTTATAACTAGACCAAGCGAAAGCTTTGCTGCAGAGCTTCCATTCTTACAAGGTGCACCATATCAATCGAAGCGAGAATAAACTAGCAGATGCACTAAGTAAGCTAGCATCCACCAGTTTCCAGCACTTGGCAAAGGATGTGCGCATCGAAGTTCTGAGTAATCCATCGGTACCGCTGAGGCAAGTGAGCGTTATTCAGTTGGGAATGACATCCTGGATGACTCCCATAATCATGTATCTCCAGTCCGGAATACTGCCGGAAAACAAAGCCGAAGCAATGAAAGTTCAATACAAATCCGAGCACTACCAGATAGTTGATGGAATCCTGTACCGAAGATCATACCTAGGGCCGTTGTTGAGATGCGTCGACCCAGAAGATGCAAACTACCTGATCCGAGAAGTACATGAAGGAATTTGTGGCATCCATGCCGGTCCGAGAATGGTGGTAGCGAAAGTGATGAACGCCGGGTACTACTGGCCCGGAATGCATTTAGACGCGGTGAAGGTTTTGAGGAAATGCAGCGGGTGCCAGAGACATGCCTACCGTTGTGCGGCGTTTCATATGGTTGGCCCTTTTCCTAAAGCCCCGGGTGCAGTGAAATTTATCATAGTCGCGGTAGACTACTTCACAAAATGGGTGGAAGCAAAGGCGCTGGCATCAACCATATCTACCGTTGTGCGGCGTTTCATCTGGGAGCAGATAATCTGCAGATTCGGGCTGCCTCTAAGAATTATCACCGATAACGGAACAAATTTTGCCACAGAAGATCTTCAACGCTGGTTCAAAGAGCTACACATAGAGCATACCTTCTCCTCGGTCGCGCACCCGCAGGGGAATGGTCAAGTTGAAGCCGTCAACAAGAGCATTGTGGACGGTATCAAAGCACGGTTGGGAACACAAAGAAGAGGCTGGGTCGACGAACTACCCAGCATATTATGGGCCCATAGGACGATGCCAAAAACAAGCAACGGAGAGACACCGTTCAGTCTAGTCTATGGGTCCGAGGCCGTAATACCAGCAGAGATCGGACTACCGTCGCCAAGTGTCACACCCCGATTTTCCACGTGTCACCGGTGGGCCCGGTGGGGAGTATCGTGACATCATGGTTGGCAACATAATAGTCAAACAACACAATATTAATATGCACAGCGGAAGCAATTGAAAATATAATACAACCGAATTTATTATTGTAATATCAAATGTCACAATATTCGGAAGTTTATCCACAGAAGGATCGTAAACAAAATGGAAACAATAGTTCAACAGACTTCAGGCATCTTAAGCTTGCGAGACTCTTTATTGATGCTAAGGAGACAATCCAGCCAATTACGTTTAGTACCTGCATTTAGTCTTTTTGGGAAAATACGTCAGTTTACACTGGTAAATACATTCAACTGACTCATTTTGAAAAATGATTTAAAAATTGGTTTGGATGCACATGGCATAAATGTTTTATAATTTGATTAA